>JAXRKP010001361.1:30000-95000 GCA_037039925.1 Doris montereyensis | reverse complement strand
AGGTGTGATCAAGTTGGTAAAGATGAAGAAAACAGCCAGCACAATGTTGGACATCAGACAGCGCGTTGTTTCCACCAATGATTATGGAGATGAACGTGGATTACTGTCAGCTGTGCCATCACCTGATTATACGCAATCTGGCAAAATCTACGTTGCTTATACAAGGTAAATAAAGTTATTGTTATGACACGACGTGTAGTCGGATTCATCAAATTAGTCTTGGAAACAGGTAATAAGCGAGATTGTCTTTTCAGGTATCAGCTGTTGACTTTGTTTTATTAAAAGTAATAAAAATTGCACACACTCACATATAACTACGCACACATAATCACGCACAACACACACACACACACACAAAACAAACACACACACACACACATACACGTCAGATTGTTCTTGCTTAAAGATTAAACAGTTAAAATTGTCTCTACGACTATTCAAGGACATTATTTATATGCATATATATATATATATATATATATATATATATATATATATATATATATATATATATATATATATATATATATATATATATATATATATATATATTATATAATATCGTTCTTGATATCTCATAGTAATAATTGAATCCATCAAAACCAAAAACATACAATCAAACCGTGTGCCAGAGTCCTGCCCTTGACTGGGCCATTATCTCATGGAAATAATTGAATCAATCAAATCCGGAAACATTTATTATAGATTTATATATCTGAAATTATCAACCCGTTAGATTATCTTTTCATGTTCTTTCTATTCATGGTGAAGTTATTTTATAATGTTATGAGTTACATAATAATTATCAGTCATAACAGGTGCTTGATGAAGCCGTATAGCCCTAAAACCAAGCAATATGTTTATTAGATCTAATGTGTTTGTGTTCAGGTTGCAATTCACAGCTTCGCATGCTGATTCCTTGAGAAAAGCATAGAATCAAAATTACTAAACAACAAAACATGATACTGACAACGATTAGAGATATAAACGTGATATACACGTGACAGTCTGATATGGACAAAGACAAGACAAATAAATACAAGGGAATACATAAATGTGGTCTACTTTATGTTACTTTCTATATATATTCAAAATGTTAGTGCCGCTCGGGTTTTGATTTGATTGGATTGGATTTGATTTTGCCCATATCCACCACTAAGGTGGTCTCGGGGTTTGTGGTAAGATTTTTTTATTATACTGTCCTGTATAGTAAAAGAGTCAAGCGATCTTTAACGTGCACGGAGTGTTGCGATCTGCATACGGGACCTCCTTTTTTATCGTCCGTCTCTGATGGGACCATGTGTCGATCCATCTGCCATGGGGGTCGGTAGATTTTACTCGGAATAACTCGAGAAAATACTTCAGCCGTTGGCGGGGCTTGACCCCACGACCTTGAGTCGAGAGGCTCCGACTCAGGTCGTGGAGTCGTTGGTCCAGAGGCAAGGTGTCGGCATGTCAACGAAAACGTCATGGGTTTTTAGCCTGCTTTCTCGAGTAAAACCCACCCCCTTGGTCCAGGTAGGTGGACGAACATTTAGTCTTATCGAAGCCGGACGATAAAAGAAGTCCCATGCGCAGATCACAACACTATAAGTACGTTAAAAATGGCTTGGCTCTTTACCGGGCAGTCTGGGCAAAATTTAAAAACACCGCACCAAACACCCGAGATCACCTTAGCTGTTGACGTGGGTAAAATCAAATCGAATTAAATCAAATCATTCGGGTCTTAATTGAGTGACAGTACGAAATGGAGCAGTTCTTACCAAGACAGGAATTTCACGTTACGTTTTATCAAAGTAGAGTCACAGACACTCAATAATTCAAACACTTTAAAGTTATTTTTGTCAAGAAAATAAATAAAATAATAACATCAAACATTGATATTGTAATCTTAAGGCAAAAGTAAAGTCAATTCATTGTTTTCAAGTTGTTACATCGAGATTAATATCAATGTTATGTTCGTATGTCACCTAAAGGCAAGAAAACGGAAGAGAATTCACATACGTCAGTGAGTTCACTGCTGATGGAGACAAGATAGAAGAGACTTCAGAGAGATTTTTATTGCGAGTGTACCAGCCTTTCATACGAGGGAACGGTGGTCCGGTAAGTAGTCTACAGAAAGATATGAGAGAGAGAGAGAGAGAGAGAGAGAGAGAGAGAGAGAGAGAGAGAGAGAGAGAGAGAGAGAGAGACAGACAGACAGACAGACAGACAGACAGACAGAGACAGAGACAGAGACAGAGACAGAGAGACAGAGAGACAGAGAGAGAGATTATGATTTTATTATGTACGACTGTTTGTATATTCGTGTGTTTGTGTGCTAGAGGTTTGATCGTATTTGCTGTATCTTTCTTGTTTAATTGCTTTGTTATAAAATGGCTTTTTCTTGATGAACTTTCTGCCCATTGCAGTATTACTCCTCGACACTTTCAATGGCTCTCATAGCAATTCAGAACCTAGCTTAACCTTGAAACCACCACTTCCGACGGATGAAAATGAGAAGAAAAGCCGGTCGGTCGTTGTGGGATTAAGATTTTGGTCATGGAATTTGGTGCTTAACCGAAAATATTTGAAAATTAGAACCATTTTGTTTTGTTTTTTAATGTATTGGCTGTTCAGGTTTTATGTTTGTTTGATTCTTTGTTTATGTTATTCTGTTGATGATATTTTTCTTGTTCTTGTTCTTGTGCTAGCTATTACTATTCCGTAACCTCGTGTTTAAAACTGAAATTTTGTTTCAACACTTTTATATCTGCTTCGGTGAAAGGTCATGTGAAAAATAAGAAGAAAGAAAGAAAAAACGCATAATAAGAAAGACTGTTGAGTGACGTATGAAATATAGATTCCGGTCCTTGTTTCCATGGTAATGCCAAGAGACAATCAATCATTGACAAGTGCTCTGACTAGGGTCACTTGGGGTAATGTGTGGATTACAGGACAAAGAGACGGTGAACGATTGATCCCTTTGCCATGCCACGGAACATTGTATTTACTTACAGGCTTCATTGTCGTCGTGCCGGAGATTCGGTGGTCCAGAGGCCTGGTGTTGGCTCCTGAACCGAAAGGTCTTGGGTTCGTGCTCGACAGGCTGAACATTTATCTCGATTTTTTAAATTTTAGTAGCCCACCCCCCCCTTCCATTCCCTGATCCAGGTCGATGGATCAACACCTAGTTCCATTGGAGACGTACGACAAAAAGGAGTCTCTTGTATAGATCACAACACTCTGTGCACGCTAAAGATTCCCTGGCTGTTTACAGGCGCAGTACAGACAAATTAATATTAAATCATACACATTAGCTGTGGATGTGTGTAAAATCAAATCAAATTAATTGAAATCAAAGCAAATCAAAGACCTTATCGTAATAGACTCTTGCTAAAATCGATGTCCTGACATCGTTTAGTGGGACTCCTCATTTTGTATTTATAACATTGGAGTGTCTCGAATAATAAACGAAAATGAAAATATGCAATATGTAATCATTCGTTGAAAACATGTAACGAAGACGAAGCTTTTTTCAATTTAGAGATTGCTGTTCGATTTAAATTGAATAACATTTCTTCAATATTAAAGGACATGGCAATGACAGTTACTAAATTGAGCATGTGCACTGGAAAATTATAATATTATTAACAACCTAAACCTAAAATTTAAATTTGATTTAATTTGAAACCAAGAAACTAAAGATATCGAAAAAGTGAAGACAGGTGACCATCTATTGAGGAACTATCCGAGCCGTTTGTGTTGTTTTTTGTTCTTGGGGTCGTTTAGGGTTTGTGCATTCTTAAAAATAATCTCCTCCGACATCATGACGTCTACTAGATCTAGGTGTAAAGACAAACATTTTTTTCCGATTCGATCCTCCATGGCGGCCACGTTTTTTTTTTCTGTCCATTCCTTGTATTGGTCTCTGTCTTTGTTCCTATGGGATTTAATATTATTCAATGTCATTTCTTTTCACTGCTAGGTGTAATAAGTTGGGTTTTTTTAATCTTGTAAACTGGTTGGGTAAACTCTGGCTTTTAATAAGTAAGTGGTGAGTTGTCTGTTTGGTTGCTATCGTTTGCTTTTGTTTTTCTTTTTGTGTGTGTGTTGTTGATTTTTTGTTTGCTATTGTTTTTGGGGGGGTTGTTGTTGATTTTTTGTTTGCTATAATGTTTTAACACTGTTTTCTAAAGTCCAGAATTTTTAATAACTACATATACAGGTACGCACCGTTGATTTTATAACCTCAAATCTCAAATACTGTAACCGTTCACTTACTTATTTATTTACACTCATACAATCAATAGGATGTATCAGAATCATAAACATAATGATATAATGTGATAACTATAACACTTTTTGTTTCTAAAGTCCATTATAATATTGTTTCAATTCCTTCTTTCACTGTCAGATGTTCTAGACGACGGCTACCTTATATTGTCACTGGGGACAGTCGGAACACCCATCCGCACCGTTGATATATTATTGAGCTTAACTTTATAGGAAGAAATACATACATAATAAGGTCAGATGTGCTATGAAACAATTTGTAAATTAAGTGTGTTACTATTGTTGTGGAGACAAATCAGATTTCAATCATCTGGGTTTAGTGCCATGTACAGACAGTTTTGTCCTAAAGGCGAAATTACAGATTTTACTCACTTACCAACTTGTTTATTTATTTTTGTCACTACTATACAATTCCAAGTATTTTTGTTCACGGGGTTTCTGGCTAGGCCTTTTTTTTGTAATTACTTGATCATGGCAAAAACAGGACGTTTCGGAGTTTTCTGTGAGGCAAGACTAGTCCCTTCTTTTCAGTTTGCTTTCACGAATATCTCTATAAGAATGCGGATTCCAATGGATACTTTAGAACAGTTGATGACAGACCCCCACGAGCTTTCAAGACGATTGACTACTCTCTCAAATCTTTCTCACAGTAGCCTATCTCTCAAAGGGTCATTTTGTAATTGGTATGCTCTCTCTCTTATTGTTGCTCTTGCTGTTGTTGTTGTTGTGATGTTTTTATTGTTGTTGATGATGATGTTTAAGTTTGTGATGAGGATAAAGTTTTGTCTCTTGATTTAGCTCTCTCTCTCATCTCTGATGTTTTTTGTTTTATTTGTTTATTTGATACTACTCTCTCTCTCTCCCTACCTCTCTCTTTTCTCTTGGTTCTCTCACCACAGAAATTCATTTCTCTGTCTCTCTCTCTCTCTCATATCGAGTCCCAGAAGATAATCCCTCTCTCTCCAACGCAGCGGATGAAATATATGCTTATGGATTTCTATGTGTGTTCTCTCAAAATCAGAGGAGGTCTTAAACAATTTACTCAACACATAACCCTTATGTGCCCCCCCTCTCCCTCCCCTCTCTCTCTGCTCTCTCTTGCTCTCTCTCTCTCGTCTCTCTCTCTCTCTCTCTCTCTCTCTCTCTCTCTCTCTCTCTCTCTCTCTCTCTCTCTCTCTCTCTCTCTCTCTCTCTCTCTCTCTCTCTCTCTCTCTCTCTCTCTCTCTCTCTCTCTCTCTCTCTCTCTTTCCCTCCCTCCCTCTCTCTCTCTCTCTCTCTCCTCCTCTTCCTCCCTCCCTCCCTCCCTCCCCCTCCCTCCCTCCTCTCTCTCTCTATATATATATATATATATATATATATTTATTTTTATATTTTTTTATTATTTTTTTTTTAATATATATATATATATATATATATATATATATATATATATATATATATATATATATATATACTCATTCATTACTCACTCAAAGACAATAATATAGAAAGAAAGGAAAGAGTAGGAAACTCTCTTCATGCAGGTGATGGACGAATTTTTTGCTCGAGCTCTGTCTGAATCAAACTCTTCACGGCGGCTCGGTGGGGACGCTCCTCTCAAATATACTCTGTCTCTCTCTGTCTGTCTCAAATCTATATTATTATCCTGTCTCGTATAAATATATCTATATATATATATATATATCATGATTAATAACATTGTTGTGTAAATGACAGTCGTATCATGAAATGAAAAGAAAAGAAAATCAAAGGAAAGAAAGAACTATGATACAAGAGATTATTACCCAAATTTACAACAATGGAGGGCTTTGGAGTATGGAATGGATCGACATGGACTATCTTCATTTGCAAAGTTTTTAACGTCATACTAAAATCTTCAACTCGTGGTATTTTCGATAACTTGAATGTCATTGTAAGTTTATATATCCACCTTGTTTGCTCAAGAGCTTTTATGAAAGTAACAAATGTTGTTTAGTTTAAATATGAAAACTTTAACTCTAAGTTTGCTTTCAAGGGTTTACTCTTTCATTATAATATTGTTTCATAACCTTTTTTCTTCTTTCACTGTCAGATGTTCTTTGGAGACGACAAGATAGACTACCTATATATTGTCACTGGGGACGGGGGAGCCCAAGATGACTTGCTCGGACACGCTCAGAACAAGTGAATAATTACTAAATCAAACCAACTTACTTGTAATTAGTGATGTTTGATTGTTTTAGCTTTTTCTGGCTCTGGTTAGCTGGTCTTGTAGTAGGTTGCGGGGTACAAAGGAGATTTTTGGTGTTGTGTTTCTTGCTCGCCTGGTTGACTAATGAGCACGTAACTTTCATGGTTTAACCCATTTGAATATCAGAAGCAAATAAACATAGGTTGGCATAATAAAGAAATTACGGTTATCGGGAAAGAATAATAATTACGAGAGATATCGGAGGGCGTTTTGTACCTAACCTGTTACTGGATTCGTCATTCCCAATCAAACATCACTTACAATTAAGTTCGTTTGATTTATTAACTGTTACTTATATGCATCCTGTTGTGAGATTGGTCCAAATGAGATTTCAGATTTCAATCATCTGTGTCATTGGCGTGGTGTTGTGCCATGCAATGATGTACAGACAGTTTTGTTCGAACTGGAGAAACTAACTTTTGGAGAAAAAAAACGCGGTACATTTGTTGTGTACTGCAGTGCATACAGATTTTACGCTTTGAATTGAAATAGATCTACAGCTGAAATAAATTTGTCAACATTGTCACTGATGGTTTTGTTGTAAATATTTCCCCAAGAATGTGCTTTGTCAAGCCCACCTCGACTTTCTCGACTATACAAATTCCAAGTGATGGCTTTGTCTTCACGGGGTTCGGTCTGAAACAGTACTGTACAATATGTATTTTATCCTTTTTTTGTACCCCATTACAATTTATTATTGGATATGTATGACTATTGATCATGGCAAAAACAGGACGTTGAAAATCCAGCAAACAGAGTGTTTGATTAAGAGGCAAGACATTCTGTGTGCGTGTATCGAAGTAACGATATTGCATCGCAGTCAATACTTTCCGTGACTTAAGGATTCTGAGCGCGAAGTCTGTCTCACACATCAAGACGCAAGATCTGACTAGATTTATAGGAGATTTTGTTCACATCCCTTATTTTCCTTGATTTACGTCGTTTAAGAGAGTTAAGCACATAATACATATTATGTAATATTATGTTCATAGTGCGTGTACCGGTATTTCTGACCTACCATTAACTCAATCTCTCTTCTCTTCTCTCTCTCTCTTCTTCTCTCTCTCTCTCTCTCTCTCTCTCTCTCTCTCTCTCTCTCTCTCTCTCTCTCTCTCTCTCTCTCTCTCTCTCTCTCTCTCTCTCTCTCTCTCTCTCTCTCCTCCTCCCTCCCTCCCTCCTCTCTCTCTCTCTCTCTCTCTCTCTCTCTCTCTCTCTCTCTCTCTCTCTCTTTCTTTCTTTCCTTTCTTTCTTTCTTTCTTTCTTCTCTTCAGCCTGTCTCACTTTCAGTGTCTGTCTGTCTGTTTTTCTCGCTATATATATATATATATATATATATATATATATATATATATATATATAAATATATATATTTCTTTCTTCAGTTTTCTTCTTTCTCTTTCTTCTTTCTTTCTTCTTTCTTTCTTTCTTTCTTTCTTTCTTTCTTCTTTCTTTCTTCTTTCTTCTCGTGCCACCTTTCTCCTCTTCTCTCTCTTCAGCCTTCTCTCTGCTTTCTGTTCTGTCTCGTCTCTGTCTGTTCGTCTGTCTGTCTGTTCGTTCGTCTGTCTGTCTCTTCTCTTCTTCTTCTTCTTTCTTCTTTCTTCTTTCTTTCTTTCTTTCTTCTTTCTTTTTCTTCTTTCCTCTTCTTCTTTCTCTTCTTCCTTTTTGAACTGCTCATAGCTTCTTTCTTCCCTGTTCCAAATCGATTTTGAATTGAAATTCGAAATCCAATCTCAAGCATGAACATAACTTATAAGAAAATACGCTGCTCCTAACATTTAAAATATACAAACACATAATGATGAACGTGAATGAGCATTATCAAATGCATAGAGGATTATTTAAACTTAATCTTGTGATTCCTATGAGGACAAAGAAAATATCATGAGGGTGAATATATCTCCTATGAATAGGTACGCATGCACTACACAAATTACCGTTTGAAAATGTCAATTCAAAATGCAGAAGAGGTTATGTTTGATTAAATCCATTTAGTACATGCATGCGTATTTCTTTCTGCATTTTTATATTATCTTTACCACATCTACAAGATTTTTTAATTTTGCTCAGACAGTCCTGTAAACAGTCAAGGGATATTTAACGTGCACATCATATTGGTGATCTGCATGAAACCTATGTGTATCTCTTCAATGAAAATCTTTCCATGTTTTTTTAAATTTGTATTCCAGTCATGGATTTTGTCTTGTAGTGGTCTGACTGCCGCTGAGAGCGTTCATTACATTACGGGATAATATGCCGATGGATTATTTGAAATAATTGTGCTGATGGATTATTTAATGGAAAGAAAAGAATGTCAACAAGGTTCAAGGAACAAATGCAACGCTGGAGTGAAAAAGAGAGAGAGGAAGAAAGAGAGAGGGGGGAGAGAGAGAGGGGGGAGAGAGAGAGAGAGAGAGAGAGAGAGAGAGAGAGAGAGAGAGAGAGAGGGAAGAGGAGAGAGAGAGAGAGAGAGAGAGAGAGAGAGAGTGGAGAAAAAGAACCAGTGAGAGAGAAGAAGAGACAAAGAGAGATAGAGAGAGAGAGAGAGAGAGAGAGAGAGAGAGAGACAGAGAGAGAGAGAGGGGGGAGGAGAGTGAGAGACAAAGAGACAGAGAGTGAGAGAGAGATAAAGAGAGAGAGAGAGAGAGAGAGAGAGAGAGAGAGATAGAGGGAGAGAGACAGACAGACAGACAGACACAGAAGATATATATATATATATATATACAGAGAAACAGAGAGAGACAGAGAGAGAGAGAGAGAGAGAGAGAGAGAGAGAGAGAGAGAGAGAGAGAGAGAGAGAGAGAGAGAGAGAGAGAGAGAGAGAGAGAGCGAGAGCGAGAGAGCGAGAGAGACAGACAGACAGACAGACAGACAGACAGACAGACAGACAGACAGACAGATAGACAAACAGAGGTAGACAGAGACAGGCAGAGACAGAGTGAGGAGAAAGAATGAGAGAGAGGAAGAGAAAGAGAGACAGATATGAGAGACACACAGTGAGATAGACGGAGATAAAGAGAGACAGACAGATGAACAGACAGACAAGCAGACAGACAAAACAGACAAACAGACAGATAGACAGACAGACGGAGAAACTGACAATATAGAGACAAACAGTGAGATAGAAACAGACAACAACAACAAGCAGACAGACAGAGAGGGGAGGGTGAGACTAACAGAAAAACTGACGACGCCAGGCCATCCAGACAGATGGATAAGCAGACAGACTGACAGACAGACAGAAAAACAGACAGGTAAATAAACAGATAGGCAGAAACAGAGGAAAACCTTCAATCAATTTATTGATGACGACTCAACTGAAATATTACTTCAAAGACAATGTAAATTCTTATTTACTTCTAGTCGTAGTTGTTGCTGTTAATGTTGTCATTGCTGCTGATGCGAACGTCGCTTTTCCAATTTTCAGCTTTACATTTGATTTTGGTTTTTGTCGGTCGATTGTTTTTCTTCCTTAATTGACATGAATAACTCGTTTGAAAACGTTTTTAACCTTTCAATTTAAATTGTTTTAAAAGAGTCAATGAAGTTGTTTAGAAGATTAATAACATTAATGCAAAAAGAAATCTAGTCCGGGTCTTGTTTCTATGCCATAACAATTTTAAAATCGATTTCCACACTCTCAAGAACAAAAAAGAATTATATCTTTAAAAAGAATAGCATCTATAAAAACGAAAAATCAAATTACAATAGCCCAACACGCATTGTTTTGATGAGATGGAGGATTTTCTTATAAATAAGCAATATGGGTTGCAAAATCGATTAACTTTTTTCCAGTCCATTGATTTCATTTAAAATTCAAAGGTGGATATATAGACCGGACCCCCCCTTTCCCTTCACACACACACACACACACACACACAGAGTACACACACAAAAACACACACACTAGTGTATGCACACCGACTGTAATTTTTCCTCACCATCTTGTCGACCGAGGTAGGACACTCACTATTTGCCACCCTCATTCCTTTCTGTCTGATGTCGTGAATGTCAGTTAAATAACTCTCTCTCTAGGGATTCTTTCGTCTTTCTCCGTCTGGTCTATAAATACATGAAAATGTAAGGAACTGTCCTCCTCTACGTCGTGTTCTGGATCTCGACTCCTACAAGATGACATTAATGGAAGAAAAGGCAAAAACATGTAGCTCGTTGTGTACCATACTAAATGTGGAAACTGTTGGGATGGATAATTCCTTTGACAGAAATGAGTTGGGATTTGAATACATGTAATCTGTATTATTGTAAATTGTACAAACAATCAAAAATGTTTATCCCATTTCATTAGCCTAAACTGGATAATATTATTTTAAAACGTAATCAACATCAAATTATCCAACATAGACGGTCTCATTTTCAGAACCTTACACTAGATTGGAATGGGGAAAAACATCTAACGCGTCTTACAATTGTGACACAAGATCCCCCCCCCCCCTCATCCCCCTACAACACCCCATACATAGCCTTAGATTATGTCTTCCATTGGGGTCATGACGCTAGCAAATGAAATCAAAACATACCTTTGACACCAACACTATGTGCTGAGCAATCTCCTTGATTACCTAGATGATCTGACTGTTTATATAGATATTATATATTGCATTCATAGACAGTAGTGATTTGTATGAATAATTCATACAGATAAAGCGTGGCGTGTGCTATGGCAGCCCTTTGAATAATAGCCTGCTGTTTGTGTTTATTTAACACAGTGAAACCACGTTGTAAGGTTGTAAAGCCAACGTGTGTTTTGTAAAAAGTTTGAAGCAGAAATAAAGATTTGTATTTTTTACCATTATGCACAATGCAAATATCACGACTTTTTATTACTATTTGCATTTGACCTGTATTTGTATTTTATGTTTCTATCAGTAACCTTATCATCTTTGGAGAAATATATTTTCTTTTCTTTTTTTTCCCCAAAAATGTTTGTAGGGGTACATAATAAATTAATAACAATGGTGTTGATGGTATTAGTGGGGAGGTTTGGCACAGATACTGGCAATCAGATTCTTACAGTTCCTCTACTGTTTGTTTGGTGGGCGGGTGGTGGGTCTGCTGGTAGGTTCTACTTCTTTCCTTTCCTTCTTTCACTTATCTTTCATATTACTGTTTCCTCTTTATTAATCCCTGAGATCACCGCAATTGTGGACGGGGTAACTTTCAAGAAACAAACAAACTGTTTGTTTGTCTCGTTAGCTATTTGGGGTGGTGTTTCCTGTGATGCCCGCTGTAATTTATCTGATCTCTAAGTAAGTTATTTAAGATATCTGAACTATAACGGAGGTGGGAATCATACAGTTCTAGAACGTAAGTTTAAGTAGATTTACTCATGCCCTTAGACCAATCCCAGACACTTTACACCATACTACTTTTTTTTAGAAAACAAAAAGGCACAGGGAGTACATTTTAACTCTCTTTTGACCTTACCCACTTGCCGCTGACAGTTACCTATTGTGAAGAAGAAGAAGAAGAAGAAGAAGAAGAAGAAGAAGAAGAAGAAGAAGAAGAAGAAGAAGAAGAAGAAGAAGAAGAAGAAGAAGAAGAAGAAGAAGAAGAAGAAGAAGAAGAAGAAGAAGAAGAAGAAGAAGAGGGAGGAGGAGAGAGGAGGAAGAAGAAGAAGAAGAAGAAGAAGAAGAAGAAGAAGAAGAAGAAGAAGAAGAAGAAGAAGAAGAAGAAGAAGAAGAAGAAGAAGAAGAAGAAGAAGAAGAAAAAGAGGAGGAGGAGGAGGAGGAGGAGGAGGAAGGAAGGAGGAGGAGGAGGAGGAGAAGGAGAAGGAATATGAGCAGCAGCAGCTGTTTTTTTTATCTTTTTGCGTTCTGCTTTCTTCGTTTTAGTCGCAAGAAAACCAACACTTTTCTCCCGGCATCCATGTTGATTCTGAAGCTCAACACGAACGACCGACTTTTTCTGGTGTGAACACACTTTGCGTTCGTTGTCGTTCCTGTTGACGATCGTCCAATCGATTTTTCCAGTGCAAGCAGGCCGTCAGTCGGTCTACAATACATACCTTTCAGTGACAAGACGAATAAATTACTACATGTGTATATTATTATGTACTTATAAGGCTGCAAACGCAATGGCTTCACAGTCTTCACGTTTTCCCATTTAATTGGAATTAACCTTGCAGAATTGGAGGGAACTTTATAAATCTCCATTCGAGATCGGTGTGGCACATATCCTATCTCCGATTTCCCCTCACTTCAAAGTCATGACGATTTTGATTTCAGCGCAACATTAAGACCACATACATACATACATACATACATATATACATATATACATACCTTCGTACGTACATACATACATACACACGTACATGATACACATACATACATACATACACGATACACACATACATGCATACATATATACATACATACATACATACATACATACATACATACATACATACATACATACATACATACATACATACATACATACATGTACATGCATACATTTAAAAGAGCATTCAGCAAAATGCCTTGCAAGGTTACCTTGCATCTCAACAATCTGATTGGTGGGTATTTGTAGGACCCAGAATTTTATTCAGCCTAAATACTAAAACAAAAGGTAATCTTGCAAGATGTTTTTGATGACTGAACGCCACATTCTTCTTTGGGCTTTTTAGATGGAGTGCTGACTGTTTCTTTTTTTGTCGTGTGATTTTTGGGATTGGTGATAGCAATAGTTGTGATACTGTTGTTGCTGTTGCTTACATGTTATTGTCGTATATTTGAATTTTGTTCTACATGTATTTTGGTGATTTCCTTTCTATTTCTGCAATTTGTTTGGACCTTTTCAGTTGTCCTTCCTTTAAATTTGATTATTTTTTCCCTTTAATTATTGATAAGACATATCACATGTAAAAAGACAACATTAACCTTACTATTACTACCAAGTTCCTCAGCACTGTCGTCATCATCACCGTTTATCATCATAATCTTCTTCATCATCATTATATTCAACTTCGTCGTCGTCACTATCATCACCGTCATCATCTTCACCATCGTCATCATCTTCACCTCCTCCTCCTCCTCCCTCCTCATCAACAACAAAAACAGTACCAACTACATCAGAAGCAGCAACATCAACCAAAATAACGATAGCAAATGACATCCAGAAAATCTTAATCGAATTAAAACCCAACTTCAAATTTATGAGGACTGTGAAGCAGGCAAAGAAGAACTGTTACACACACAAACACACATACACGCACACATACACACACGCGCACATACGAAGACCTCAGCGAAAAGGTGTGTAGGCTAATTGCTCTGTATCAATAATAATACAAAACATGTTGACAGCACTAATGTTGAAGAGCATAATTTATCATACGGTGAACTCACATAAATCAGAATATTGAGACATCTTAGATAAACCAGGGAGTAGTATTTCAATACCAAAGGGGGGAGTGCAAAAGGACCTCTCGAAAAATGTCTGTAAAAAGGTCAGAGAATGCAAACAGAGGTTTCATACCTTATTATTAAAGCGAAGCGAAAACACGTACAGGAATTTATTTATTGAAAGAGAGTTTATCAGGAGTTGTGAACGACAGCACATGTTGAATGATCAAGTTAAAGGAAAAGAAGAAGACCCTAAGGCAACGTCTGTTTAAAATGCATCCAGATAGAAAAATCAAAATTCTGATTACTCAAACAGAATGCTACACCGAATTTGATTTGATTTGATGGGCTGTGAATATGACTGGTAAACAAAATGGCCCATTATTCGTTTTTTACAAGTTACAATATCCAAAGCCATGCATCAACTTTGACCAATCATATTTCGTTCTATCAACAGTTAGTAGCTATTCTGTTCTGTTTCTGCTTCTGTTCTGCAAAGGGCATATTAACCTATCCCGCAGATGGTTTTAACGTTTGAAATGAATACCTGTAGGAATTTGTATAGGAATAGAAACATTAACATGTGTGATTGTTTGAAATAAATCAAGGTCAAAACGATGTTTGGACATAACCTATGTTAAAACTAAATGATAGGAACAACAGCAAAAAAAAATCACAAATGGAAAACAAAATCGTGAAAAGAATGATAATATAAAAACTTTCGGAAAAGAAATACAAACAACATACGTTTAATACGAAAACAGGCCCTAAACTAAGTTTGAAACTATGTAACTTGAAGGTACATGTATAACATATTAGATTGTTTACATGAAAGCATAACATACAATAACATGTATTATCATTATCTAAAGTATGTTCACTGAAAATAATGAAGCGTATCAAGCAGCGAAAAATATATGTTCATGTATAAAAAGACCAACAACGAAGTCCCAAAAATCATGCAATGAGCTCAAAAATTATCTTTTGAGCATGGTATCGTCGAAGTTTTAATATTGGTATCGAATATGAAAACTATTAAAAATCGATATCTTCAAATATTTTTCAAGAATACCGGAAGTTTTGAACCGAGCGCCACTTTCGATTGGAAATGGAGGGTATTTTTGCAGTGGAGTAAGGAGTAACAAAAAAATTGACAAAGTGTCCCATTATATACTAAAAATGTATATAAAGTCTGTCGTTATTGATGGCTTTAAGTCATACGCTCAGAGGACTGAAATCAATGGATTTGACCCTCTCTTCAACGCTATTACAGGTTTAAATGGAAGTGGCAAGTCCAACATTCTGGATTCCATTTGTTTCTTACTCGGAATCACAAACCTACAGCAGGTAATTCAGAGAATCATTTATGAAAAGTTTGAAAGATTACATTTTTGATGTAATTGCTTCATAAGAAATCGTCTTGAAAAAGGATGTTCTAGAACTAGGATCTAGATGTAGATCTATTCTATTGGTACATTTTCAAATAAGATCCAGACCTAGATCTAGATTCTAGATCTCTTCTACTCTAGACTAGAGTCAGGTCGCCGGTACTCGCACACGCCCACCTCTCGCACACTTCGTGCTTTCGCGTTGATTGTTACCGAAATTACGCTGTTTTCCCCGCCACCACGTATCGCACATACGCAGTTATCCTTTCCCTTCGTTTCTACCTATGAGACGACATGTCGTTATCTGCTATATTTTTTTACAAGAAAATCTTCGAATCGAGAAGTAAGTAAGAACATCTGCCATTTTTAATTTTCGCTAGTGGGCCCCTGTAACTTTACTTAGTGATATGGAATTATGGGAATAATTCTATATTTAGTTTTGTTGTTGAGAATGACTGGAAAATCCCTTCTGTATTTAACTATGCCTTGGAATGCCGCGTGTTTGTAGCTATTATGCTGTTTATTGGACTGTGCGAAAGGGGATCAGTTTTCTATAGGAGTGCCACTAGTCGCACAGCACCCAACTCTCACTCATATTTGAGTAAAGTGAGTAGTAAAGCATAATACGATGCTGACTACGGCTATTTTTTGTGGGTTTTTAAACTACGTTTTGCTGGAGGCAGGTTTCCTTTTTTTGTAAAATTCTGTGATTGTACGCCTTTATACTATCCTTATTACGTGTTACAGGTTTATCGTGTGTACCATTCTGCTCAAACTGGTACGGTAAACTTCCACGACTTATAATTTTAACGATTGAGGATGCGATACGTATAGGCGATATTGCCAATAGAGAGAGAGGGATGCACCAGCAACAAAAACTTCGCCCGAAAAGAAAGCGCTTTTGACAACAATTGTTCCTTTCTCCCGTACAAGGCCCCCTCCCATCATCACTTCTCCCCTACTCCCGTCATCACTCACCCCCCTTCTAACTATCTACAGTCACATAGAGCGCCCACTAGACTAGCACAAACTTGTCTTTATCGATCAATAATTTATTGCTTCGCGAATACGGACGGGATGGGAGCGGTGGCTGACAAATCTTGAACTCTACTTGAACCTGTGCTATTAGTATTATTTTCTCTCTCGTTGAAATGTGTTTTTAGTAATATTGTATTGTTATGCCAAGAAGACTGTGCATAGTGGAGACGTAGAGTCACTATCGTTGTAATGGACTCGTATTGCCAATTATCTTGTCTTTATTTATTAGAACATAATAAATCATTGATTGCCGGACTTCTTCACATAAGTTTTACTCACGATAAGCCAAAGCAGGTTTTGCTAATGCAACCGAATCTAACCTGAACGGTCTCCGAATCTAACCTGATCACAGTCTGCCTTCTGATGTCCGATCATCGTCTACATTTTTGCATGGCCTTAAGAGTCACCCAAAAACAAAATATTCCGCAAAGTCAACCAGACAATTTAAAAACAAAAATTCCATGATTTCCCAATAGGCTTACACGAGATGAACTACGAGACAATAGCTCGACGCAATATTACCGTTATTAGATCTCAGATCGAAAAAAATATTTTTTGTCCGACCATGGGGTTTCGTAGACTGACAGTAGTCTCATGGTATTCTCACTCTCATTTAGAGTTACCTATGATTTTTTTCGTGTCTTTACAGAATATATGGTCGTAGAAATACGTTTTCTTTCACTCCAGATCAAAAACGGCACTTCTACGTATTTTTCAACTGTTTTTTTCCAGCTCTTACTGTGTGTTCATTTGTAGACATCAGTTGTTACATAATAATGAAAATCTGAAACCTGCCTCACGTGATCACTGCAAAAGATAAAAAATATTTAGGACTCGCCAAATTTTCTTTGAACAATTCTCATTCACATGGAATTAAAGAAAACAGAATAAAAGGTCGTTGACCTCACCTACCTTAAGGTGAAAAGGGACTTATTAAAAGAGGAAATGCCGTCTGTCTGGATTGCTAACGTTCACACCCAAAAATATTCACAAAACACATAAATTGAAAGCAAATTTCACAATATTATGTTTTTTTATATCTGCGATGTCAAAGCTATACATGGACCAAATGTTAAGAAGATTCATCAATTAGACTTTAAGAAAGATAAATTGAAGAGTTCTCATATTTTAATTTTTGAGTAACAAAACTGATTAACAAATCTTTCACTTTCAGAAATGACTTCAACTATAAAATCTCGCCTAAAGAATATAAAATATTCTGAGTTGGTGAGAAAGACGGTGAATTTTGTGAATGGATTGCTGCGATTGTGGGAGGTGGTTTCAATATAGGTTGTCTGAAGGATGCAAGTTTGCAAGGGATGAGCATGAATGAGATTGAGAAAATAACATGTTTGTGAAAGTTGTAAAGTATTATCATAAATAAAATCATGACTTTTATATCCAACATTTGTTTCTCAGCTCTTCTGTTTTACACTACAGTGTGTGACTGCTGGTGCTGTCTGTGCGACATCATGTGTTTTAATTAAGGTGTGCGAGAGTGAGTGGGTAACACTGGCGCTAGCTGTGTGACATGAGTAAATTAATTGTGCGAGGGTTACGGAACTGTTTTGGGGGTGAGTTAGCCATTGTTAGCAATGAAACAACTCTCAAAGCTTTTAACTGAGCTAAATTGTATCAAAACTTTGGATTCGATCATAAATCGAGGTCATTTACAGTGCACTTTTGAGACTGCGAGTGCCGGAGCACAGGCTGTGCAACTTCAGGCAACTCTCAATTTTGCTGTGTGAGACAGGGGGAACCATAACGGTCGTGCGGAAGAGTGGAGGTCGAAAGTCAATCACACAATGGGCTCGACACGCCATCTCTCGCTCAGGAAAAGATAACTCTTAAACATAGTAGCATGAAATTCAGGATCAAGCACAAAGAGCGTAAGTTACAAGAGTGACATGCCCCTTCCGACGGTAAGTGTGCAAGTGCTGGCGACTTCACTCTAGACAGATTTAGAATTTAGGACAATTTTTCGGAGACCACGGGCACAGAGTGACTATTTGTCATTCATGACGAGTATCTGAGAGAGAAAACTGCTAGTTGTCATTAGTATATATATGCCTATTACGTATGACAAATCGAGTAGCGTTTTGGTACTCGTCAATACTCGAGTCTGTTCTTGCAGTCCGTGTGTCATTTCATTTCATTGTTCTAGCGTCAATTCGTTAACTCATTATTAAATTAGTGTACAGATTTCCTGGCTGTAGTGTAGTGTTGTAAAATTTCCACGTGACGTGCCCGATTTGACGAACATCCTTCGAGATCCAATAATTTTTTCTAGCTATAATGCTTCAAGTTTTGTTCAGGATGTGTTTATGTTTATTATTGATCAGCCGTACTGAGCCATCAAAATTATAGCCTCCTAACACTGCAGGCTTTATAAATTATTGCGGTGAAAATAATTGCTCTAGTCAGACAGCCAATTGGTGAAGTCGGCCCGGCCGACTTTTGAAATGGATTTATGCCGATTGGTGACAGCAAGCAGGCTGAGTGTTGTGTAAGTTGTAAGCCAATTGGTGAAAGTCGGCAGACCGGGTAGTTCTAAACAAGCCAGTGCCAGTAGCTGAAGTTGGCAGACCTATTCCTGTTTGTTTTGTTCTTTCATTCAAACTTTTCTCATCCATCATATGTGGTGATCTCAAGGTGAATAAAGAGGAAACAGCAAGGTGAAAGAGTGAAAGGAAAGAAGTGGAGAGAGCAAAAGGGGACGACTTTTTATTGAAACTTACCTCTTCCACCATATCACACAATTATCTCGCCTTGTGTGTTGAAACCACAAGATCTGATAAAAGCCTACATCGATTACAGAACATGTCTAGACACACATTTCACTCACAGTAAGCCAAAACAGGATTTACTGAACGGCTGTTTACTAAGGGTGATGGGAGGTCGACCCATGAGGGCCGTTTCGGCATGCCCCAACTCGGCCACCACCTATTCGTCTGCTAGAAGCAGCATATCATGCAAAACAATCATGGTTACAGGTCCTACACATCTCTAGCCGACTTGGAAACGTGCTGGGAAAAGGCTAACCTCTTGCTTATTTGGTCACATGACCCTAAAGACTGCAAGTGACAAGCATGACATAGGATCTTGTATTTCAGATTGTTCTTGGATATAATAAGCTTCAAAAAGCTGGTCCACAAAATTGTCTTGTGCGCAGTCGAACACCATGGTGAGGGACGACCATATGCAGTGACAAGCTCGATGACGCAATCAAAACACGAAAGAGACAATATCTTGAAGGGGCTGTGTCGGGGTCAGGGCCTCTGGATCTAGAGAGACTAACAACGACCATTATGTTTTTTTCCGTTATCAGATGCTGTAAATTAACAGCTTTATTCCTCGATAGATTTACGTATATTATATATAGTGGGACCTCTCTAATCAGGAACTCCTGATTTCCCAGGGACCTAGGCATTTTGGTTTTCCCTCAGCAGTCTCAAGTACATAGGCCCTTCAATGAGTGGTAAAATGTGAATTAAACGAACATGTAGCCGCAGGACCAGTTAATCAATACAAAGATGGCAATTATCAAAGATGTCTCACACTCAGTCGATATTCCTTAGACAGTAGATAGATAAGACACGTAATCAAGAACGCATGGCGATTGCTAAATCTCCTCATGTCCAACCTCTCTTGAAAATTAAATCAGATAGAAATCGACAGCTGCCAATGTGGATCTACATTGCTCAAGCCGATAAGTCATTATACCCCTTATTTTGCTAGCTCTCGTTGGTCACACAAATGATGCTATGTATAAAATTTAGAATAGATTACGATAAGAGAGGTTAGGGCATCTTCATGTATGTCCTTTTGAATTTACTAGCGTGAAGGTTATTACAGTCTTCTGTAAAGCTCTCTATTAACATTCATGATATTGTTGGGGACTGAATGCAGTTAGATACTGTGTTGGGAATAGGAAAGTAAGCGATTAAATCTAGATACTTTGTGGATCCAATTTCCATCATAAGATATCAGGTTTACCTCACAAGTAAACATAAAAACAAGATTTTTGTTTATCAAGGTGTTGGATCTGGATACGATGATCAGTAACGTTTGGTATTTGGTATCTAGACCTAGTTCTGATACTCTAGTCTCACTCTCCCCTTCCACCATCTCTCTCTCTCTCTCTCTCTCTCTCTCTCTCTCTCTCTCTCTCTCTCTCTCTCTCTCTCTCTCTCTCTCTCTCTCTCTCTCTCTCTCTCTCTCTCTCTCTCCCGTTAGGGTTACATGTAAGTGAAGGAGGATATATATATCAGCTTTTCAAGATGAAAAGTTAACCTCGTGCAAAAAATCAGTATTACTTAAATATACAGAGGACCAAAGTAAAAGAAATTTATGCTTTGGTCAAATTCTAAAATATGAATTTCTTTATCCATGTTTCAATAAATTAATCAATACATAAACTTTGAAGCAGACACAAATTAAAGGCAGGAAAACATATCAAGTTTTTCCCAATATTTATGGAGCCATTTGTAATCATCATTATTGAATGTTTTTGTTCCTGTTGATAGCTTTTATTTAAATTTAATCTCAAAACTTAGACTCGACATAAAACTTGCATTGAACTTGAACAGTTTATCTGCATTTATAATGAATATGTCTCAACTTACTCAGCTTCATTAGAGATTTGGTTTGCTTCTTGTGGTTTTAAATATTATTGTTAACTATAACCTGTTTTTGCTGTTTCTATTTTTAGGTTCGTGCTGGTAATTTACAGGACCTTGTGTATAAAAGTGGTCAGGCTGGAATCACAAAGGCCACCGTCAGCATCACATTTGACAACTTCCGGATAAGAATCAAACTCCTCTGGGCTATGAGCAGTATGATGAAATCACCGTCACCCGCCAGGTATTGATATGATATGATAGCAATAGACAGTGAAACTGTAACACAAGGCTCATAAAACCATAGACGTTCCTAGAAAATAATAATCTGTGTCTCCTAAACTCTCCTAGAATCTCCTCCGTTTGTTTTGTATTAATTCTGAACATTTCTTAAAATTTCAATTCATCACTTAATGTTCCCCTTGAGTCTACACTTAAACTTTGATTTATAAACAAATTATGAAGCACAGAAATATTGTCAGTGTCCAAGTAATACGTCTAAACTTTGAAATAATTTTGGAAATCAAGTGGTAGAAAGATAGCAGCTATCTTCCTAGAATTTTTTTTTCTCCTGAAAAACCTTCAATAAATGTCCTAGAAGTTTTGGCTTGATGAGTACAATGAGCTCTGCTTTATCATAACGCGATCTATAATTTGTAGCATTCTCCAACCAATGGCTCACAAAAATTGATATAATTACACAGTTCTGATATTAATGTTTTTAAAGCATAATTATGATATTTTTGTATCAAAAAATTAAAATTTTATAGATTTTAATATTTTATTAGAATTTACCATCATTACTACCTCAATTTAATGGAAAGGAATTGAAAATAATCACTGACTGATTCGATGAATACCATTATGTTTCAAATTTTCTAGAATCAGGAATTGTCTGTGAAACAATACTGCATGAATGTAATTGCTGTTTTGACTGTATATATCTCATCTTGTTATTGAAAGAGGCTTCTATTTTAACATTTGTCTCCCATAGGTGGTGATTGGTGGGAGAAAACAAATACCTCATAAATGGAAGCAATGCCAATAACATGAGAGTCCATGATTTATTTCGGTCAGTGCAACTCAATGTGAACAATCCTCATTTTCTCATCATGCAAGGACGTATCACCAAAGTGTTAAACATGAAGCCACCAGAGGTTTGTGTTGTGATTTGTGTTATGAACCAATTTCAAGAGTGTGTTGGGGTTTTTTTAAGTGAAAATATTTCATTTCTTTCTAACTCTTTCGTTGTAATATGAAATTCGTCATGTATGAGTATAATGACTTATGTGAGGAATGATTGTTTAACAAATCATCAGCAAATGAAAGTATTGATGCATTTACTGGTTTGAGATTCCACAACATTCCTTTTTGAGGATGCCTTGCGACTAAATGAATAAATGTGATAAAACAAAAGAGGACTTGGGATACAACCCTGTCTTACCCCTATATCTACATCGAATTCTGCAGCTATGTTTCTGGCTACTCTCACTGCACATGTTGGTTTATTGTAAAACTTTTAATGGCTTCTATTAAATTAAATTTTGCTCTACATTGTGTTGTCTTTTCTAGGATCTATAAAGCAATGCCATTATTTCTCTCATGTTTTTCTAGTGTTCTTGTACACTTCTTCCTGGTCTAAATCCTCCTCAATCTGATCCTCAAATGTCTTTTCTAGATCTATACAAGCACAGGTGATATCCCTCTAAGTTTGATTATTTCTCTTTCTTATGGAATTTTTTTCTTGTCGTCTGATGTTTGGACTTGGTTGGCATATTGCATGTAGTAGTTGTCTGCCTCTCTCCTTGGTTTTTAATCATTTCTGGATAAACTTGATCTGCTCCTAGGTGCTTTTCCTTATTTCACTTTTCTAAAAGCTGTTTGGATTTCTTCCATTGATATATCTCTACATCTTCAGCTGTATCCTCTGGATTACTTGTTACTCTTACTCATTGATCTTTACGCCTTGTCTCATATATGTTCTAGAGGGATTATGTAATTGTTGAAAATACTTTTCTCCACGCTTCCATGATTTGGCTGTCTTCTTTCATTATTTCTCCTTTGGCATTCTTAATTTGTCATATTGGGCACGCTTTGGTCTTTCTTACGCTCTTCATTGCCTTGATAGCTTTCTTGAAGTCTCTTTTGATTGCCTTGATAGCTTTCTTGAAGTCTTTGTCCAAACTCTTCCCATTGTTCCTGTTTTGCTTTCCTAACTTCCTCTTTGGCAATAGTTCTTTTATTCACATAATCTATCCTATCCTCTGGTCTTTTGTTTGCAAGTATTTCTTCCAGGCATCCTTTCTTTTTCTTTAATCTTAGTTTTGACATTATCATTCCACCATGCTGTTCTTTTCTCATCTCCTTTAATTTGTTTCCTATCACAGACCTCTTCAGTACAACTCAGGACTTTCTTTATACATTTGCCACTTTTCTTCTATTGTGTTATCATTCAGATCCATCTGCCTTTCACTGATATATCTTTTTATCCTAGATTGGTATATCTCTTTTACTATTGGTTTATTTAGTTCCTCTATTTTGAGTTTAGTAGCTTTCTTCTCTTTCCTTTTCTGTTTGTTTTCTTCAGTCAGTAATCTCATTTTTTGGCAATCACTAGGTGATGATCACTAGATATTTCTGCTCTCTGTTTACTCTGCATCCAATGTACTGTAAAAAAAGGGAGCTGCTAACTATTATGTAGTCTATCATTGACTTTTCACACCTGTTTTTATTTACTCCTTGTATATTTGTGGATATCTTTATGAGGAAAAAGTGTTGGCTATTTTCATGTTATTCTTTAGGCAAAAATGTGTTTGTCTCTCTCCTTCTTTACCTATTACTCCTCCTGACGCTTTCACATTGTTGCCTACTTAGCGTTTAAATCTCCTAAACCATTAGTTCCTGCTTGGGTTTGAGATCCTCTGCAGCTATTTGTAAATCAATTTCGAAGTTATTCTTTTTCTTCATTAGTGGCGTCTTTGTTTGGTCCATAATTTCTCTTCCTTTTGGTTTAGTATTTACCTCTAATAGCCATGGGCTTATAAATTTCCAGCTTTTTAGTAGCTTTTCATGCCTTTTATGCACTAGAAACCTACTCCTGCTCTTACCTCTATCTTTAACATCTACTCCTGAGAAGATAAAAATATTATCTGGTTCTACATTTTCTATTCCTTGTCCTTTTTTCTTTGTTTCTGTAATAGCCAAAATGTCCATTTCTTCAACTAATTTTAACTCTTTTCCATTTATTGTCTTAATGTTCCATGTTCCAAAATCCATGTTCGTTTCCATTTTCGTCGTTGAAAGGTCAAGCCGGGTATATTATATTTATTTCTCTGCATCAGTTAGGTTTTGGATAAGCAAGGGATTAGCCCACTGTACCCTAGCTAGATGGTGGGACTGCCACCTTGAGACCCCTACTAGGCCTTGTTCTTTTTTGTCAGGTTAACTCCCTTTAGCCTTTGATAAGTCAAGACTGACCTGCAAGGCAGCAGGTTGTTTTCTATCATGGTTAACTCCCTTAGCCTTTGGTCAGCCAAGACCGACTTGCAAGGCAGCAGGAGACTCATGGAGGGCGGGATCGCCTACTCCCCGTGTTTACTTGTCCACTGCCCGGGAGGGATTTTCATCCAGTCTCACTTAGCAGAGATAAATCATGCAAAAATTATTACAATGCTTCTTTTGGTTTAAATTGGAAAGCAAATAAACTTACTTTTTTCTTGCTAAAACAAAGAGAGCATTTAAATCTGTAAGACAACAGCCATATTTTAAAACTTGGTGGAAATATCTTTCTTTCTTATTTTTATGAGATAATTTGTATCAATTTAATTCCTTCTCTCTCTCTGTTTAGATTTTGTCAATGATAGAGGAGGCTGCTGGAACTCGATTGTATGAAACAAAGAAAGAGGCTGCTCAAAAGACTATTGAAAAGAAGGATGCCAAACTGAGAGAGATTGATACGGTATGCACAAAAGCGCTGAGGCTGACTTCACTCTTATTATATTTCCTGATCCACTTTAAATACAAATATAAAACAAACCTATGTAACTGTTTTTAACATTCCCTAGGAGCACTCAGATGCAGAGATGAAGATTTACAATTATAATAAATCTGTATTTACTGCAAAATTTTGAAACACCTTTTTCAAAATACATTTTCAGCCTAATGAACAGTTCAGGTTCCCGCTGATATTAACGTACGGCAAAATTGTCCAGATTTTTTATCAAATTTGTGAAGTTCCGATTTTCCGTTGTCCCGTCCAGATTTTTTTTGGTAATATACCAGCAGTCGTTGCCTGGACAGCGTGGTTCCATATATTCAGCATGCATTTTTGTTTTTAATCGGCCAATACCCGGATGTCGTGCCTATCCAGGATTCATGTTGTTAATGGTGTATCAATTCTTCGCTAATATATTGTTCTTTTTGCCCATTCTTCAGAGTACTCGTGCTGTACTTGTTCGAGACTTCAAAAATCTTTGTATGATTATATGTTATTGAGGCCTACTGCGATTACTAGAGCTTTGAATTTCAAACTGATCACATAAGGCTTGGATACTGATACTCAATGACTTGTTAGATCTAGATCTAGACGTCCCTAGTATTAGGGACGTCTAGGTCTAGACGATATGTATCTGTACAGACCTAATAGATCTAAATCAAGTCAAGATTATAAACTTTGAAACAACGACTCCCCCTGCAGCAAAGTGTGATTACATGCGTGTCTGTCAGAAAGAGAGCAATGTCACGCGTGTGTGTGTGAAAAAAGAGCTATGTGTTTCAGGCGATCGTGAATGTATATGAGTGTGTGTGATAGAGAGGGAGTGAGCAATTTATGAAGTGAAAGACAAATGTAAGGAAGAATGTCTGACCGGATAGCAGGAGGGGTGGGGTGGTTGTGTGTGTGTGAAGAAAATGAATGTGAAAATATGATAGCAGTGATTAGCAAGATAGGTGACCACTGATGAGAAAGAGGAAAGTGAGTGCGTTTTCCACTTCCAGTATGTAAACAATGAGTGAGAAGGAGGCAACTGTAATACTGATTTAGTAGGGGGGGGCTGCTATTATAATGGATATTTTTACTTGGGGAAATGCGTAACCAGCATCAACAATGAAAATTATTATGAAGTTCGAGATTAGGTGACCGGCTGAATCTATACCTGAAATAGCTCATGTATCCTGATTTTTTCCCCGGGATCCTGATTGTTTTACATCTATGTCCTGATTTTTTAAAATTTAGTGTGGCAAGTCTAATCTTTTAATCATGTTTGAATGAAGTTGTTTAACATGTTCTGATTGAATATTATGCACATTTAGATTATGAAATATTACTTTCATTCTCAATGGCAATATTGAGAAGAGTGACTATTTTAAGATTTTGCTTTGTTAGGATAGCTGATGATTCTTGCATGAAAAACTGAAGCTGCTATATTGGCTGAGATTTTTTTGTTACTTACATTCAAAAGTTCCTTTCCTTTTGCTAATCTTTTAGTTATTTCATACTTGCTTTGCAGCATGAAGGTCGCCATATTTTTTAATAAATTGTATCATGTTGTTGTAAATTGATGAAACGAGACATAGGGTCTTAATTTATTTACTTCAGGGCTAGAAAGTTTCTAAAATCTCTTGAAAATTTTCGTCCTAGAATCTCTTGTGTATATTTTCTTCTACTTTTAAAGTGAAATATAAACAGAGCATTCTTTTGGCTATTAGGACATTGTGTAGCTGATTTTTACTTTATGACCTATATTTCCATATAAAATATTAAAACACAGTAAAGTGTTTCAGTGTCAAAGAAATATATAGTATATATTAGGGCGAAGATAATTTTCAAATATAAAAAACAATGATGTTAATCCCCCTATAATTTTTGAAAATTTTCCCTAGAAAACCTTGTAGGATCTTAGGTTTTTAGTTTACAGAGAACTTTGAGCCCATTTATTTACTATGTTATAAAATGTTTTTCATTAATGTAACCCATTAGGTTTTGAAAGAAGACATCACTCCAACTTTGACAAAACTGAGAGAAGAACGATCATCGTATCTGGAGTACCAAAAGATTATTCGGGAGCTGGAACATCTGAACAAGCTGTACATTGCCTATCAGTTTGTTAGTGCTGAGGTAATTATGTTCATGCACTAGCATCTTTTTTTTTGGGGGGTGTTAAATATTTACAAATTTTCTCTTAATAATAAAAGAAAGGTTTTGTTTTATTTTGCAGTGTTATACAGTGAAACCTCTTTAATGTTGAACCTGGGGAGGGGAAATCATGTGAAGCATATCTAATAAGCAGATCTGCAGGGAACGGAATTTAAGGGAAAACCAAAATTCCTAGGTCCCTAGAAATCGAAACCCGGCTAATGGGCACAATTTTACAATCCACCAAGATTTTTTATTAGAGAGGTTTCACTGTATATGTATACAAATTTATGGATGCTAGGTTAAAGAAGCAACAGTTGCTTGGTTTTAGTGTGGGGTTTCAGACGTTTACCTTATGGGATAAAAATTAATTGTTAACTTATACCGGTACACGACCGCCTAAATGCCCGATGCTTGGGAAGCAGACAAAACGGGCATTTAGGCGAAAGTAGGTCAAGGGCAACAATTTGAGGGTAGGTCTATTTCTGTGGCGTTCGGTTGCCCTAGTGACTTGCCATTTTCGTCCAGGATTTGAAGCTTCGTTTGTAAATCATTTCCTGGTTTATTCTTTTTTTAAGATGTAGATCTGTATGTAGCTGTGCAAAATTCAAGTTGTTACTATGGAGGCTAAGAGCAAAAAGGACCTGATCCAACGGATGGGTTGACCGTCTCTGGCCACGGTTACACGTTGGATACGGCCACGGCAATAAAACTGTTCACACCTTGTCCCTCGATCGCGATGAGCATCCAGTCTAAAAACGTCAGGTGGTTGCATGCCACTTACGACATCGGAAGACTATTATTATTGCCCAATGATAAACCAGTGATCCAATTGGACAAAGGATGTGCTGTACATTGGGTGGAGTTATGAAGAGAAGATTGGTCAACGTTTAGTACATTAGGTTCTACAATGGATAGGTAATGAAGGGTGTTGCAATGCATGGCACATTGTTGACTGGCATAAGCCCTATTAGGTTAGCGATTGGATTACATGTATGATAGAGAAAAACAGAATATTTTATGATGCTTTTGAGAAAAAGATCCCTCCAGTTGCCCTTGAGACCGGGCATTTTGGTGAAAATCTTGGTATATTCAGCGTGAGATTTTTGTTTTTAATCAGCCAATAGCCGGAAGTTGTGCTTATCCAGTATCCAGGATTCATGTTATTATGAGTAATGGTGTATCGATTCTTCACTAATATATTGTTCTCTTTGTCCATTCTTCAGAGTACTGTGCTGTACTTGTTCGTGACTTCAAAAATCATTGTATGATTACGTGTTATTGAGGCCTACTGCGATTACTAGAGCCTTGAATTTTTAAACTGATCACATAAGGCTTCGCTGACATTAAATGACTTGTTAGATCTAGATCTAATCGTCCCTAGTATTAGGGACGTCTAGATCTACGTCTAGATGATCTGTATCTGTACTTTAAAGTAGATCTAATAGATCTAAATCAAGTCGAGATTAAAATCTTTGAAACAATAATAATGTGACTCCCCCTGCAGCAAAGTGCGATCACACGCGTGTCACAGAGAGAGAGAGAAATGTTGCACGTGCGTGTATGTAAAAAGAGAAATAGAGAGCATTTTCATGTGTGTTTCGTGCGATCGCAAATGTATGTGAGTGTGTGTGTTAGAGAGGGAATGAGTAACAATTTATGAAGTGAAAGGCAAAAATGCCAGTAAGAATAGAGGTTGGATGATAATTGACAGGTATGTCATGCACGTAGAATCTATGTCTGACTGGTTAGCAGGAGTGGGGTGGGCATGTATGTGAAGAATCTGAAAATATGATAGCAAGGATTAGCAAGATAAGTGACCACTGATGAGAAAGAGGGGAAAAGTGAGTGTGTCTTTCACTTCCAGTATTTAAACAATGAGTGGGAAGGAGGCAACTGTAATGCTGATTTAGTACTAGAATTCAGGTTTTATTGGCACAGGGGGGCTTAGGGGGTATTATAATGGAAACTTGGGGAAATTTAAGGCAGAACCAGCGTCAACAATGACCTTATTTTATTATTGTTAAGTTCGAGATCGGCTGACTCTATATCTGAAATCGTGTATCCTGATATTTTTACATCTAGATCCTGATTATTTTAAATTTAGAGTGGCAGGTCTGCTAGAGGAATCATTAAGTTATTCTCGACCTGGCATGATTCATGTTAAATACTTATTAAATTTACTTGATCATAACATAGGAGCTTATTAAAGAAACCAAGAGTGTGTCCTGTGCAGCTTCAGTGAAGAAATAGAAACACCCTTTCATCATGTTATTTATCATTCACTCAATTTCAAATGGCTTTTTGTCCGCTTTGCTGCTTGGTTACTGAACTCAAGCTAGTCTTTTTCACCTTCATTTTTTTGTTGTCACCAGCATTCCTTTTATTATTGTTGATTGGGCGTTAAGCTTCATTGTGTATATTTTTTGTACATAGCTCATAAGATATGCACATGAATGTTTGGTGACGATATGAAGCACAACAGTTGACATGCCGTTTTATCTCTTTTTTAATTAAAAAATTTTTTTTTTCTTCAATAGGACAAGAAAAAGAAATCTGGTGATGATCTGACTGAAATACAAAACCAGGTGGAAGAAACAAATCAACATACTGAACAGGTAATGATCCCTTTGTAAGACACTAAAGTATGCCTTTCTTTCAAATATTATTTTGAAACATGAACCAGGCGCCATCCTTCATCACTTCATTCCCATTTCATTATTCTCCTTAAACTTTCAATCAGCACAAATCTAGATGTACACTCATGATATTGCTTTAGCTAAACAAGATGTCTACGTACTGATGGGATCCAAGGAGATGAGTTGAAAGCATGGATACAAGATGTCTATAAACAAAAGGCCTTAAATATCTCTCTTTTCTTTTCTTTTGTTTTCTCTCACTCTCTGTCTCTCTCTCTCTCTCTCTCTCTCTCTCTCTCTCTCTCTCTCTCTCTCTCTCTCTCTCTCTCTTCTCTCTTCTCTCTCTCTCTCTCCCTCTCTCTCTCTCCCCCTCTCTCTCTCTCTCTCTTAGTAGGTTTCATTGGCTTCATCAGTAACAGTTTTTGTAATGTTTTTCCTTTTTTTTCTGTGGAAAAACTTGGTATATTTTCCTTCTAAATTAACACCTATCAATGACAGGTAGCTTTCAAACCAATTTCAAATATGTACATTGATATTCAATTAGACAATTTTTATTTACTTTTTTTACAGCTGAAGAAAAACATAGAGGAGATTGAAAACTCGATTGTTCAGCTTGAGGAAAAAAAGAAATGCGGTAACTTAAATCATTGATATTGAATTTTGTGTGTGTGAGGGAACAAAAATTATACAAAATATTTTAAGCTTGTGTCTAGTCAATATTCCATATTTTGCTAATATCAGGTGATAATGAGCAAGAAATAGTTAGGAATGTTACTTTTGGCAACATTTGGATGTGACTAAGGATGTTCTTAAGAATTTAAACTGCACTTGTTCTTGACTTTAAGCTTAACTATTGTTGTATGTTTTTATCTATATATAAACATTTTTTTAGCATAGAATAACACTTTATATCGTAATGTGCTTAGCCAACACTTTCAAGTCATTGAATTGTATGCCATTTATTATGTGATCACAAATGTTACCATATTTATCAATCATGAGCAATATCAGCGTGATTTTCTGTCTACTCATTCTTGTTTTTGCCCATGTTTTATATTTAATGGTCGCAAGTTGTTGTTTCGCGCTTAAAGACAGAATTTTAAAGGTTCTGTGATTCTGTCAACTTTTATAGATTTTACTATCTATGACAATAACCAATGACAAGGGAACTTGCCAATTATATGGGACACGTATACCCTTTGTTACCTTTATCTTGTTTGAGATCCTTTATTCTTTATAGTTCATGGCACTCATAAAATTTAATTTCCTTCATAGGAGTCAGGAAGTGTTATGGCCACTCTTGAAGCTGGTTTGAGTGAGAAGAAAACCATAGATGTCAAAGTTCAAAGCGCTGTCAATGCGCGGAAAGATGCCCTCAAATCAGAGCATAAAAAAGATAAAGAAATGAACAAAAATATTGCAGATGTGAGTATCATGTTTCTATTCTATGTGTAAGGTGTACGTGGTTTCAACATCTATTGTTAATACAGCTTCGTTGAAAAGTTCCAACCCACTATATGTATACAAAAATCTTTACTGCCTAGAAAAGTGAAACTTGGTAATATGGATGTAGATAATCCTATGATTTTGTGTGGGTATGTTATTTTTTCACTAATATAGACATTTCACGAGAAAAAAAAAAAAAACATGCTTTTTTATCATCCTAAGCTCATTATGAAGTAGATAAGCTATTTCCAGTCTAAAAATCTCAAACACCCTTCCATTGAATAATACCCGATTCGTAGAGTGTCCACATTTCCACTGGCTGGATATAATGGAAGAGTTGTAATCTCTGGATCTCTAGCTCTATTGAAATGTTTGCCCAGTTTAAAACCGAACTTCTAGCCAACTAGATCAGTATCTGGTTAGCCAAAAATAAGAAGTGTTTATCAATACAACTAACTACTATTTTTTTAATTGTCGGCTTGTGCTGATTTTTAGGCTTTTAGAGATTACATGGTGTCATTCTTGAGTAATGCTTTGTCAGACCTGCCATTTATCCTGATTTAATCGAATCATCACGATTTTTTAGCGAGAATTTGCAAAATTCCTAATTTCCGTTGGCCCATCCCGGTTTTTTTGTAATATAACTGCAGTCGTTACTGGACGGCATTGTTCCGTATATTCAGCGTGCAATTTTTGTTTTTAATCAGCCAGTAACCAGATGTCGTGCCTATCCAGGATTAATGATATTATGAGTAACAGTGTATTGATTCTTCACGATTACATTGTTTTCTTTGTCCATTCTTCAGTGTACTCGTGCTGTACTTGTTCGAGACCTCAAAACTCGTATGATTACGTGTTATTGAGGCCTACTGCGATTACTAGAGCCTTGAATTTCAAACTGATCAAACAGAAGGCTTCACTGATATTCAGTGACTTGTTAGATCTAGATCTAAACATCCCTAGTATTAGGGACATTTAGATCTAGGTCTAGATTATCTGTATCTGTACTCTTAAGTAGATCTAATAGAAAGCAGTTTCGTGCGATCACGAATGTATGTGAGTGTGTGTTAGGGAAGGAGTGAGCAACAATTTATGAAATGCAAGGAAGAATAGAAGTTGGATCATAATTGACAGGTATGTCATGCATGTATGTCTGACAGGTTAGCATGTGAATGTGAAAATATGACAGCAGTGATCAGCAAGATAAGTGACTACTGATGAGAAAGAGGAAAAGTGAGTGTGTCTTCCATTTTCAGTATGTAAACAATGAGTGGGAAGGAGGCAACTGTAATGCTGATTTAGTTCTGGAATTCAGGTTTTATTTGGGGGGGGGGCTTTACTTGGGAAAAGGCAGAACCAGCGTCAATAATGACTTAATTTTATTATTGTTAAGTTCGAGTTTAGGTGACCAGCTGATTCCATACCTGAAATCGTTCTTGTATGCTGGTTTTTTCCCCAGGATCCTGATTTTTTTACATCTAGCTCCTGATTTTTAAAACAGAGTGGCAGGTCTGCTTTGTGTCAGTCGCGTGTAAAATTGTCAGAAATATTGCAGATCTGCTTATTAGATATGCTTCACATGATTTCGTATTATTTTTTTTAAAACTACTATCCTGTTTTTTTTTCTTAATATAATTGGTATTGACAGTCATGCTTTGTTTAAGTCACCCATTAAAATAATAAAATCACTGATATCCACTTTGAGATTCATCCTTGATGCCTTTTCACTGCTTCATCAATTTGTACCGTTTACATTATTTTTTTTATTTTTTGAAAGCACAGACATACAAATTTTTTTATAAAAATGTATTTTATTTATAGAGTACGTTTGTCGCACTGTTTGTCTGTTCTGGTCTATTCAGTGTTTGACAATGTTGATTTTCGATTCCATCTCTTCTTATTATCCCAGAACAAAACAGCTGTCACTAATCGAGAAAAAGATCTGAATAAGATTGAGGCAAATGTTGAAATGATGAGACAGGAAAAGGTCAAGGCAGAAGAAGATTATGAAGCTGCAAAAAAACATTTCCAGGCTGTAAGTGCTGGTTTGTCTTCAAATGAAGATGGAGAGGCTGCTACCCTCAATGATCAACTAATCAGTAAGTTGAGAAGCTTCACTTAAAATTCCTGTTTTTAAAAAAATTCACATTTAGGAGCTAGATAAGTATGAGGGGACTAGATTTTAAACAGGAAATAAGGTTTCTCAGGGTTGAAGTTGCAATCTTTAAATGTCAGTTTTCTTATTCATATCTATTTCCTTTTAATTGTGATTCTCCATGTCTTATCATTTTCAGCTGCCAAGAGTGACATTAGTAAAGCAGAAACAGACACAAAGCAAGCTCAGATGAGGTTCGTTTGTATCCTTTTTTCTTTATTGGTATCTCCATTTTTGATTTTCTTTGCTTTTTGAAAGTTATTTAATCAGCCATGCACTACATTTGCAAACAAATCATCCTTGAGTTATTGTCTTTGTAATTTGTTCTCTTCGTCAATTTCATGTACCCCTTATTGGACACTAATTGTATATGTTGCTTTCTTTAATCTTCAGTTTAGTCTTTTACATTGAGTGTTTGACGGAAAATAATTTCTTCCTCTTACTTTACTCCTGAATACTAATAATAAAAAATTAAGGGAAGAATTTGTCTGTTACTAATTCTTTTTTCTTTCTTTTTTTACTAGACTTAAGCATGCGCAAGAGGAGATCACAACTAAAGAAACCGACCTTAAGAAAACTGATAATGATTATAAGAAAAACCAAGGATCCTATAAGGCATTGACATCAAATTTGGCGAAACTAGAGGTGTGCACATTTTATTTGTAGGGCATTAATTTGCCTTCAGTTTATCTCTTGTTTTTCTCATAACTATGAGTTTATGATATAATTTGATTTGAAAATACTAATTCAGTTCAGGTTGAATATTGTTAAGATGTTTATATCCAATTTGTTCATTCTGTCAAATTGTTTATAGAAAGAATTTAAAAACCAAAACTTCATTTTTTTGTTACCGTATGAGAATCATTTTGCATTACATCTTAAAGTCTATATTTTTTTAACAATAATTTACATTAATCAATTGAATCATCACAATTCCTTCGTAGGCTGACATGAAAAACATTGGATTTGAGGAAGGTCTTGAGGAGAGGTTATCCACAGAGAAAAGAAATCTTTCTAAAGAGGTTCAAGGCAAGAGAGAAAAGCTTCACACCCTAGGGGCAAGGTGCGCTTATTTGGTTTTATTTTCTTGTTTGTTTGGGTTTGGGTTTTTTGTCGTTGTTTATCTTGAATCATGGGTTTCCATTGTCCAAGGGTTCATACATAGCTGCCAACCAGTAGGTAAAAACCCATTTAGTATGTTTTTCGGGCTTTGAGTCCTTTAGTCTGTATTTACCTTGAAAAGTACATATTTAAGGGTTAACTATTTTGTTTTTAAAGAACCCGTAAGTTAATGACAAAGACTCAGAGTGACGGGATGAAAGTCCGAAACGTTATTTTTAGTTTGCAAGACTGCCGTCCCTTTTCGCCAGAAAGGCATACGATTGGCGGATGGTTTGTTATTTAACTTATAGGGGGTTGCTTTAAGTTGAATTATGAATGTATTCTGGAATATTACAGACCGTTGTGCAAGTTAGAATTAGCTTGTACGGTCAGTCTGTTTTTGTAGTTGAGATAATATTTAGTTCAAACAATTGTTTTTCTTTCCTGTATTCAGATGCTGAGATTTGATTGGAGCTTAAAATTAAACGGTTTTTGTGAAGAATTGTTGGTCTTGAACAAAGAATTCTTACTTTATAATATTGGCTTGGATGTGATTATTAAGGCGTTTCAGTTAAATTGTAAATTTTTACAAATCACATCTCTTCATAGTTTTCTTTTTATTAATCTCTCTACAGATACCCTCACCTTAAATTTGACTACAAAGATCCAGAGAAAAATTTTGATCGTAGCAAAGTTTCAGGTCTTGTCTGTAAATTGTTTTCTTTCAAAGACACTAAGTTCTCCACTGCTTTGGAAGTGTCTGCTGGAGGGAAGGTACATGAAGAGTTTGTTGTAATCTGTATACTTTAGTGAGAGAACAAAGTCCCAGACTTGCCAGTTAAAAGTGCTTTTAAAATGTTCTCTGTAAACTTTGAAGAAATAGATTATTTAACTTCTCCACAATTGAGGCTTGGTTTTTTTTTTACGGCTATTTAAACATTATATCAAATTTAAATAGTGATAAAAGTAAGAACTGCTTTCATCATTTGTAAATGTAGAAGGGTTTTAAAAGTAGAAGTGGATAATTTATTCATTGTGATATTTAAATTCTTTCTTTCTTTATTAGCTCCCATTCTACCTTCTGGTGTATGGGTTTAGATGCCTGAAATTGAAATGATCTCTCTCCAGGCTGCCCTGTCCTGACATTTTCTGTTTCCTTCCGTGAAAGTTAAATTTCTTTGCGTTAATGCCTCTTTTATATCTTCTTTCCACTTTCTCTTAGGTCTGCCTTTTGGTCTTTCACCTTGAGTTTTAGCACTGTGTACTGATTTAGCTATTCTATTGTCATTCATTCTGTTTACATGCCCAAACCATCTCAGTTGATTATTTCTATCTTAGTTTTTATGATATCTGCTTTGGTTTGATCTCTTGTTGTTTTGTTTCTGATTTTGTCTCTTAGTTTTCCCTACTTCTATTCTTAGATATTTCATTTCGGCTGCCTGTACTCTACTGTATTCCCTACTGTCTAAGGTCCAGGTTTCACTGCCATAGAGGAGAGTAGGACAATAAACTATGTTGTATACTGCCATTTTGGTTTTTGTTGACAATTCTTGTTTACCTACAACTGCCTTTCCTAGATGGTTATATATTTCACTTGCCTTTTGAATTCTCTGGCTGATTTCTTCTCTTAGTTTTCCCTCAGAGTTAATCATTACTCCTAGGTAATTATAGCTTTGAACTTGTTCTAAATTCTCCCTGCCCAATTTAAGATTTTGTGTTTGAGCTTTCCTAGTTACTAGCTTTGTTCTGATTTTCTTTGCATTTACTCTCATTCCGTTTTATTTAATTCATTATTCATCATGTTGATATTCGACCAGAGGTTCCTTTTTGATTTTCCAAACAGAACTAAATCATCAGCAAATGAAAGCATTGATACATTTACTGGTTTGAGCTTCCACATAGCTACATTCATTTTCCTCATTTTTGAGGATGCCTTTACGACTGAATCCATAAATGTGATAAACAAAAAGAGGATTTAGGATACAATGCTGTCTTACTCATATATCTACATCAAATTCTTCAGATACATTTCCAGCTACTCTCACTGCATATGTTGGTTTATTGTAAAAACTTTTAATGACTTCTATTAAGTTTTGCTCTACATTGTGTTCTTTAAGGAATGCCATAGTTCGTCCCTCCTCAAAGTGTCAAATGCCTTTTCTAAGTCAATAAAACACGGGTAGAAGTCAATGTTTCTCTCAAGGAATTTTTCTATTATTTGTTTAATTGTAAATATGTGTTCTTGTACAATTCTTCCTTGTCTAAATCACTCTGGTGTTCTTCAATCTGATCGTCTACTCTTTTCCTTAGTCTCATTTCCAGAATCCTGGCATATGCTTTTCCTGGTACGCTAAGTAGTGATATCCCTCTATAATTTGAGCATTCCGTAGTTGATCCTTTCTTGTGTATTGGTACTACCGTTCCCTTATTCCAGTCGTCTGGCACCTGTTTTGACTTCCATGCTTGTTGGCATATTGCATGTAGTAATATGTCTGCCTCTCTCCTTTGGTTTTTAATCATTTCTGGATAAACTTGATATGCTCCTGTGGCCTTTCCTAATTGCACTTTTCTTATAGATGTTTGGATTTCTTCCATTGAGATATCTACATCTTCAGCTGTCTCATCTGGATTACTTGTTACTCTTATTAATTGATCTGTACTCCTTGTTTCATATGTTCTGGAGGGATTATGTAATTGTTGAAAATACTTTCTCCACGTTTCCTTGATTTCGCTGTCTCCTTTCATAATTTCTCCTTTGGCATTCTTAATTTGTCGTATTGGGCATGCTTTGGTCTTTCTCATGCTCTTCATTTCTCCCCAGAATAGTTCTTGATTTCCTTGATTCAGGGATGGGGATTTTCTGTTTTTTCCCGGATTTCCGGTTTGTTTGACACGTCGAAAGGACTCCCAGATTTTTAAAGATTTTCAGATGAAACTTCCGAGATTTTTTTTAATGGCCGCAAGGGAGTCGATGTTTCAGGGGGAAATGACGCGTCACCGGTCGTTCTCGCAACAAGGCCTGAGCCGACCCCGTTTGCGCTGGACCGACCTCTTACCTGTTGCCTGCAGGCCTATCCTAATTTCATTGGCTGAATAGCCATCACCCATCGTAACTCGTATTGGACAGGGATGGGGATTTCCAGGTTTTTGGGCACAGAGGAGTTCCTCCATGTTTTTGTCTCATTTTTATACACACAAACACTAGCCGTCCAGGAAAACATAGGGTCTAAGTTTAATTAGGACGGATGTTCCAAACAGAGAGAGAGTCATTACGATATAATTTATCGCTGTTTGATGAGAGAGAGACGGGGGGAAAGGAGGAGAGGGAGAGAGTAAAATTAATAATAATGGTGTGGTAAGTCTAGAAAAGTAGTGGTGGTATCGGTAGTATGAGTAGTACATCTACATACCTTTAACATTCAAGATTTCAAGTTAAATCCTGCGCTTTTTTGTTGTTGTTTTCTAGAATTATGCCTCATTTACTATTTTACAATTGGTTTTGCCTTTTTCAAATCGGTTGGTTAAAGCCCATACAGGCAGGACACTTCTGCTCTGTGCTTATAAGAAAGACATCTCTCTCTCTCTCTCTCTCTCTCTCTCTCTCTCTCTCTCTCTCTCTCTCTCTCTCTCTCTCTCTCTCTCTCTCTCTCTCTCTCCTCTCTCTCTCTCTCTCTCTCTCTCTCTCTCTCTCTCTCTCTCTCTCTCTCTCTCTCTCTCTCTCTCTCTATCTCTCTCTCTATCTCTCACGCACACGCACACATATATAAAGACACATTCTCACATAGGGTATACAATGCAAGATTGCTATACGGCATCATGATCAACGCAGGCACCTGTAGTATTGTGTTAATATTACGCTACATACAATACTACAATACTAGTATTGTATGTAGCGTAATATTAACACAATACTACAAGTGGGCTACAATACTACATGAGTATTGTTTGGGTTTTTTTTTTCACGGTGGCATGTTATTACTTTAGGGCTAGTCATATAGATCTATGCTTGGTGGAAAATTTTGGGCCACTTTGGTTTGAGCTTTTCTTTTAATATCCGAGAGTCAATTCCAACGTGGGTGGATAGCGGTTGCTACTGGTAGGTTCTTCATCTTTCGTTTTCGGGGTGGCATACTTGAAGAGAACATTAGGGAATATTGTAGTTGTAGTAAAATGTTCTGGAGGGAGTAAAGTACCTGCAAAGTAAAATGCCATGGAAGACAGTGGGTAAGAAAATATGATGGAAATTAGTGACTGTGATAAAAGAGGATGAAGAATGTTTGGTGAGAAGAGATGGATTTGAATGTAAAGAAATGAAGATAAACGAAAAGAAGAGATGATTCACTTGTTTTCCTCTGTTTTTGGGTTGTTTTCTTTTATTGTTTTTTGTGTGTGTGTGTGTTTGAGTAATTATTGGCTAGAGTCTATCAGGGGGAAGGGGGGCTCACCTAATTAATACCTGCTATGGGATGTTACAACGTGCACATGGCACCTGTGAAATTTTCACTCATGTTTTATAGAATCAGAGGATGAACAGTCTGCAAGACTATAATGGCTCGAAATGCTTTTGAAAAATAAACCCTTGGATATATAGGTAGTTACCACACATGACTCTAACTCTAAAACGCTGTCTTCCCAGTCCAGCAATGTACTACTACAGGACTATGATGATAGTGATATGGATCTCTTGAATTTTGATTCTAAAAGTTGGCATGTCTGATAACATTGGGGTTTTTTTTTTATATTGCGGCCCTCTTCTTTATATTTCTTGTACTTGTATTTAAATGCAATGCTCTTACGTAACACTATTTTGAAATTTTAAAGGGAGCGATAAAGATTAGTGGGTTTTTTCAGAGCTTGTCCCCATCCCTGTTGATTGCTGTCTTGAAGCCTTTGTCCAAACTCTTGCCACTGTTCCTGTTTTGCTTTCCTAACTTCCTTTTTGGCGATAGTCCTTTTTACTCACGTAATCTATCCTATCCTCTGGTCTCTTTATTTGCAAGTATTTCTTCCAGGCATCCTTCTTTTCTTTGATCTTAGTCTTGACATTTTCATTTCACCATGCTGTTCTTTTCCTATCTCCTTTAATTTGTTTCCTACCGCAGACCCCTTCTGTACAGTTTCTTCATACATTTGCAACTTTTTTTCTATTGTGCTATCCTTCAAATCCATCTGCCTTTCACTAATATATCTTTTTATCCTAGATTGGTATATCTGTTTTACTATTGGTTTATTTAATTCTTCTATTTTCTGTTTAGTAGCTTTCTTGTCTTTCCTTTTCTGTTTGTTTTCTTCAGTTAATAATCTCATTTTGGCTATCACTAGGCGATATTCACTAAATATTTCTGCTCCTCTGTTTACACTTGCTTCCGTTGTACTGTAAAAAAGGAGCTGCTAACTATTATGTAGTCTATCATTGACTTTTCACATCTGTTTTCATTTACTCTTGTATATTTGTGGATATCTTTATGAGGGAAAAAATGTGTTAGCTATTGTCATGTTATTCTTTAGGCAAAAATCTATTAGTCTCTCTCCATTTGGAGAAGTTGTCTCTCCTTCTTTACCTATTACTCCTCATGTTTCTACTTTATTGCCTACTCTTGCATTTAAATTTCCTAAAACCATTAGTTCCTGCTTGGGTTTGAGATTCTCTGCAGCTATTTGTAAATCGTTTTCGAAAACATGTTTTTCTTCCTTTTGGTTTAATATTTACCTTTAATAGCCGTGGGCTAATAAATTTCCAACTTCCTAGTAGCTTTTCTTGTCTTTTATACATTAGGAGGCCTACTCCTGCTCTAACTCTATCTTTGACATCTACTCCTGAGAAGATTAAAGTATGATTTGGTCGATATTTAAATCATTTCTTTTTTTTATCAGTTCCGATTCTATCTTCCAGTGTATAGGCTGATGTTTAAAATGAACTTGAAACGTACTTTTAAATCTCTGTGATTTGAAAAGGACGTTTTTTGCCTAACTAGAGATACACATATATTGTAAAGATTTTATTGTGTTACTGTCCCATTATGGTTTTTGAATTGACATAAGCATTTTTATTTTGTTCCCGAATTTTATTGACATATCTCTTTTGTTTCTGCAGCTGTACAATGTCGTGGTTGACTCAGAAATAACTGGCAAAAAGTTACTGAAATATGGAGAACTCAAACGGCGTTGCACAATCCTGCCTATCAATAAGATTTCAGGAAGAGTAATCGATAATGCAACAGTTCAGAGAGCAGAATCCTTGGTGAGTAGTTTTCCACAGAATCAGAGATTCACAGATATATTCATCCATAGCTATCAATGTTTATGTAGATGAAACATCTATTATAGAGTGATGATAGTTTGTTTTGTTTTTTTTCACTTCCATCCCTCCCCTGATCAAAATAACAAAAAATGTGTAGATATGGTGCAATGCAATATTTGAACCATATATTGCTTGTTATCTTCACGAATTGGTCGTTGTTTTCATTATTATGATCGAGAGAAAAGCTGATAATAAAAGTTTTTACGATTACATTCCTGCACAGTGATCGTATGGTATGTTTTCTTAGAAAGTTTACGTGGACAATTATTTTTTTCAACTGTTAATGTTCCTTCTTGATCCTCAGTAAGCCGTATCTAGTTGTATTCAACAGTCAGATAATCTATTTCTTTTAAAAGAACCGAAGTGGCTTCCATTAAAATATTTTCCGCTGGTCACAATTTTAAATCATTTTCAAAATCCCCATAACATAGATTTACAAACAGACAATTATTGTTTTGAACATTTTTTTCCTTTAATGGGTTTTTTTTCTTCTCTCAGTGCCCGTATATTTCAAAAACTTTATGTATTCAAAAGTTGTTTATATCATACAAGAATACAACTCTTTCTTCTTCTTTTTCTCTTTTTTTTCTCTTATGCTCTAGGTTGGGAAAGACAAAGTATGGCCAGCGTTATCTCTTGTTTCATACAACAAAAAGTTCCAGCCTATTATGGAATTTGTGTTTGGGTCTGTACTGGTTTGTGCTGATTTGGACACGGCTGGGAAAGTTGCCTATGACTCCAGGATACAGAAAAAATGTGTGACCCTTGAAGGAGACTCCGTTGATCCAGCTGGAACCCTGTCTGGAGGTATGAACAGAAAACCCTTGTTTGTGAATCGGCAGTGTGAAAGCCAACATAGTCTAAACTTTTTGGGGGTTTTTCTTTTTTCCCAAAATGTATGCTCTCAATATTCTGACTGCATAGCTACAGTCTATGAGAAACCGTCAACTATTTATTCTTGTAAAAAGAAAGCAGATTCAATTTTTAAATGAGGAACTAAGTACATCCATTGTTGGCATTTCAATGCGAAAGTAGATCAATAATATCTTGTGTGGTGTCAAGATGTATACATGACTCAATAAGATTTAAGACCTACCTGTACCTCTGCGAAAGAGAACAAGGAGAGCCTCATGACTATCTGTGTTCCCTCATCAAAAGAAAACAAAACACAAGTTTTTTTCATTCCAAGATTTATACAGCTTTTTATTCTCCTTACTTAAGCCTAGCCAGTGAAAAGCCAACATAATTTGATCTCACCTGATACAAGATTTCATTCCTATGAATGCATGCATAATTTGGTTCAGCATGACGAGACATGACTAAATGCAGGATGACCATATTTCTACTGCAATATTGGATGCCACAAGTGTTTGATAATTAGATAATTACAGGATGACATTATGAAATTACATTCGTGATCTAGATATCTCTTAAGCTTTGTATTGTGATATTTCATGTAATTTATAGAAAGAGCTAAAGGAATAAAGAATTGTTGCTTAGATAAATCAGAAACATGAGTCTTTATCGGTGTGAAAGAGAAAGTGTGTGTAAGGATGCATAACCTTTTGGTAGGCTTGCTGCGAAGCCTTTATTATTTTATATCTAGAATCAATGTTTCAAGAAGCTGCTTGCATTAATAGGTTGGTATGACAGCAGAATATGAGGAAATTATGTTTTTTTCATTGTCTTTTTTTGTTGTTTTTTAATTGAGGCCATGTGTAATCCTGTCCTCCAAATGTCAAGAGTTTTCTTTTGATTCTCTGGTTTCTAGATTACTAGGGGAAGTTGATTTGATACAGGTACTGAATCCATGAAAAGATAATTTACTAGTATGTTGGGTTTTTTGTTCTAAGGTGCAAGAACTCAGTCAGCTTCCATGTTGGCAATGCTCCAAGAAATGTCTGAACTTGAAAATGAATTGACCACCAAGACAGATAGGTTGGAGCAACTGGAGCAGGAACTCTCAAGAGTGAAGAGCATTGTCAGCAAGTGAGTTGTGAACACGTAAAGTTGTTTCTTAATGAATCACTATATATATATATATATATATATATATATATATATATATATATATATATATATATATATATATATATATATATATATAATGGATTTTCAGTATTTGTAAGTCAGCTTTTAGTTAAACTTGAGATGTTATCTGACAACTTGCATTGTTATCTTTTTAAAATTCATTTTAGCTCTATTATTACTTGAGAGCCATGACTAGATCGAGATCTAGCAACGGTTGTTGTTTATTTAATAATCAATTGATTTATTAGATTTTCACTCATTTTACAACCAATTAATAACATCACCTCACTATTATTGATTTATTTATTTTTTTGAAACCGCGCGACTAAAATTTGTCTCTTGAAAGAATATTTGATTTGATATGCAATGAAAAGGAAGAAGGAATAATCACCACTTTTTGCAGATTATGGGTTTGGACTTTGGAAGATAATGTTCACCCTGACAATTTCACTCCAGTTAAATAACATGGATATTTTTCGTTTTATGCAATTATCATATTTAAAGTATCATCATTTCTATTTCAATCACAGATTTACAGATGCAAAGCAACAATATGATTTGAAACATCAAGAATCTGAACACCTGAGAATACAGTTGGAGCAGAGCAGTCACCATCAACAGCTGGAAGAGGTCAATGCTCTCAAAGCTTCAGTTGGTAAGAACTGTATCAGATTTGTTCTTTTTTTTTAAAGATTGTAATTTGGTCTTTGAGGTCTAGTCACTGGTATGTGTTGATTTTTTGTTGTAGCTGTTGTTATCTCTCTCTCTCTCTCTCTCTCTCTCTCTCTCTCTCTCTCTCTCTCTCTCTCTCTCTCTCTCTCTCTCTCTCTCTCTCTCTCTCTCTCTCTCTCTCTCTCTCTCTCTCTCTCTCTCTCTCTCTCTCTCTCTCTCTCTCTCTCTCTCTCCTTCCCTCTCTCTTTACCATAGGCATAATCTTCAATTTATCCTTTTATCTCAATTTTAGTGGAACAACAAAGAATTGTTAAAGAAGCTCAAGAAACTCAGGCAAAGGCTAAGCAAAAAGTAAAAGATTTGGAAGACAAAGTGAAAAATGCAGCAGCCTTGAGAGAGAAGGAACTGAAAGAGGCCGATAAGAGAGTGACAACTAGCAAAAAGAAGATGGAAGAGGCTTCAGCTAGAGCTAAAGACCACTTGCAGGTAAATATCTGTTAATAAAAGATTTACTTATTTGTCCTCATGTGGTCATTAAAAATATTTGATGTCAAATTGAATTGCAACATTGCTATGTTTCCAGTTCTTTAAATATCTCCAAAAGTCTTTACATCGATATGATACCTCATGTTCCTATAAAGAAGGCAGTTTAGACCAGTGCTATCAATGCTTTGTAAAACACTTCCGTTGCTCACGGTTTGATACAGGTAACTCTTGATAGTCATGTTTTTGTGTTGAAATTATTTTAATTTGGGCATGTGAATTGTTTTCTCTCCTTGTAATGGGTATACGGTTTGTTATTTCATATCTTACAAAGCCTTTTCAACAATATTTTTCATGTTTTATTTACCTTTTATAGGAAGTCGATAGCATCAGACTGGAAATTGAAACACTTCAGAATGAAATGCATTCATATGAAGAGCAGCTGACAGCTGTAAAAGAGTCTATCACTGCAATTGAAAATGGACTTAAAGAGATGGATGAAGAATTAGCTGCTTCAAAAGTAAATCTCTTCTTTCTTATTTTCCTTTTCAGATAGAGGAATGGAGTTTATTAAGTCTCGTTTCAGTTTAAATTAGAATATGGGAAATGTATATGACTTTGTTGAAATGAAAGCATATGTTAAACGCTAATTCCTATTCCAAAAGATTATAGTTTTTCTTTCTTTTTTTTTAGGACGAAAATACTAAATCCTAATAGTTTTTACTTTTGTGTTTTAATCGTTTGAGTAGAGAATTTAAGAAGCATTGATAAGAAGGGACCTTAAATTAATTATTTAGTTAAGGGACTTAGTAAGTGAAACGAATATTGAAGTGTTGTAAAGGTCTTGATCTAAATCTAGTATATATTCTTTCTCACTTCAAATGGGGTGTATATTTGTTTTTCGTGTGAAGAACATTATCCAAATCAAATTTAGTAGTAAACAAACTATCAAAGAATATATTAAAAATTGTTTTCTTGCTCCTGTCTTTCTTTGCTTTCAAAATTTCATACAATAATTTTCATATATATTTTTTAGAGAGATGATATTGATAATACTGTGACATTGTATTTTATTCTGTTCTTTTTTGTTTTGCTTCATCCGGCAGATCAGTGTCAGTAACAGTAACACAGTTTTCTTTGTGGATATAATGTTGCTTAACAGTGTCTTTGAACATGAATGTGGAAAATGTCTTACTTTTACATTCATATCTTTTAGGCTGCTGTTAAGCAAGCACAACAGGCTCTGAACAAGCATAAGGACTTGCTCCGATCCTACAACCATGAAATTGCTGGGTATGATGAGAAGAAACGGGAGTTTACGAAAGAAATAAACCAGTGTGGCCTTAAGGTTCAGGAGATGGAGCATCAAATGTCCAAGCTTCAAAGAGATACCAAAGATGCCAACAGATATGTAAGACCTAGATGTCTTAATTGTTTTTGTGTTTATAGAGTTAAGCTGTCTGTTCATCCATCTCCTCCTTGAGGAGTGTTGTCAAATTCGGGCTGGATGTTGCCATGATGCCCCTCCAACAGCCCGTAAACTGCCAAAAGATATGATTTCATATACTTAAGGGTCTCAGATTTTTGCATCCATTAAGTCAGGGTGCCAAATCCATCATTTATTCTATTATGAGATATCAATGCATGAATGATCACTGGAAAATATTTGCATGCCCCTAGCTGGAATTAAGACTTGAAGTTCTCAAATTGTGTAGCAAGTGTCCTATTAAAGGACCACTGTCTCCCCTAACATGTTATAGAGATGCATTCGCAGCAATGTTTCATTCAGGGGGGGGGGGGTGTTCATCTATGCTTGGTAAAAAAAAAATAGTAGAACTAGATTGTGTTTTTGTTTTAGAAAATGGCATGGTTTGAAAACATTCTTTTTTAACCTCTGGGGTTTTTTTTTAGGTTGAATCATTGCTGGAAAAATATGATTGGATTGTCGACGAGCGGAAGTATTTTGGAGAGCCAAATTCTATATACGATTTTAATGCCCATGATCCAAAGGAAGCAGAAAAGAAAATTCAAAAGCTTACAGAGATGAAAAATAAATTATCAAAGGACGTAAATGTCAGAGCAATGAATCTGTTGGGTTCTGCAGAAGAACAGGTAAGCTGCTTCTTGTTTGGTTGGGGTTTTATTTCTTTATTAGACTTTTTGTCCCATAATGTTTGTTACTATTCCAATTGTATTGCATAGCACATATTCCTCTTCTTGTTTATTTAAATTATTCTATTATTCAAATTGATACATGTTTTTGATATTGTTCACATTCTTGAAAGACCTTTACCGCATCATATTCATTTCAAAATCAAAATGTATTTCTGTAAATTTTGCACGGAGGATAATCATTTTAAGCTGTTCTTATTCCTCTTTTATATATTTTTGTTTTGTTTAGTTGACCTTTTGTTTTATGATAAAGTGTTAATTTTGATGGCAATAATTTCTGCAGTTTTTAAAATCGTGAAAGATAATGAAAGTGACTGAGTGCATTATGTTTACATTCCTTATAATTGTTGGTGGATACAGCAAGGTGGAAAGGAAAAAAACTGTTGGTTAATCAAACACTAAATCTTTGAGTTTACTAATTTAATGAAGAAATTTCACACTGCTATAGTATGGAGGTAACATTGCTCCATTGACTACTGAGAAAGATCTTCTGATTGCGACAATCAGATAAGAAGAAAACGTTCAAGATTTGCGAGTTTCTATTTTGTCTTAATCCAGATGTTTTTAGAGTTGGTACATTATATATATTGATGGAATTTCTTTTCCTTATCCAAACACCTCAATTACATGTTTTTGTGTTCATTTGCAAATGGTAATTTGACATTCTTCTGGACAAAAATGCAAGGTGCTATGCACCTCTTCTCTGCTTTTCCTTACTTTCTCTTTCATACACAGTACATTAAATTTGTGCCGTTGCCCTAATGAAGAATAACAAAAATTACTCAAAGTGGTTGAAATGTTTTAAATGTACATGTTCAATGAGGTAACAAAGTATAATTGGACACCATTTCATTGCCGTTGTTTCAATTTCTATCCATCCATATGGAGTTGTATGCAATGTTTGGTTTGTTTGAGTTTATTTCTTTATACAATATATATATATATATGTTTGTTCTTGTTTTCAAACAAAATGTGTATAAACCTTTGCTTTTAGTATTCTGACCTGATGAAGAAAAGGAAAATTGTCTTAAATGACAAAGCCAAGATTGCATCTGTCATTGAAGAACTTGATAAGAAAAAGAAAGCAGCCCTTCTCAAGGCTTGGGAGCAAGTGAACAAGGTAATTTGTATAGAACTTATGGACATGGATGATTTGAAATTTGTAACTTATCAAGGCGTGTTGCATAAAGCATCTTACAATATTTACATTTTAATTTGTTTTTATCAAGTTCATAAAATGCCATACATGAGCTTTTTAAAAATTATTTTTTCGTTATTTGTTTCATTACTAGAGATATATATTATATATACGTTCATCACCTAATTGACGTCAGTGGAGTTGCACAGACTAGTGGATGTGAATCAACAATGTTTTTGTTTCTAGTTATACAGACTAAGGAGTAATCACTGGATTTTGTTTATGGAGTTTGCTTAATTTCTATTGAGAGTAATTTTGTGTTGAATTGGACAATGAGATGTGTAAGCTGCACTTAATTGAACTCTTCGTGTAAGTTACACCATTAGTGATAGGTAGTGTTCTTCTGTTGTCCATTATAGGGATATGATATTAAAAACAAAGAAAGACATCACCGTAATTTCATTCTTAATCTTGAGAGTATATACAAAATATCTAAAATCAATTACCCTGTTCTTTTTAGTAAGTATTAAATTTGAACTTGTCAGAGGGAAAGTCAACTAGATGATGTTTACTAACAGTTTACTCAAAGCTGAAGAGCAAAGAGATTAAAAACCACATTTAGAGTCACTAAAGTAATAAATGCTTGTTAATTAATCTTCATTCTTCCATCTTTTTACTACATGGTTTTCTTTTTCTTTTTTTCTTTTCTCAGGACTTTGGTTCTATTTTCTCTACACTTCTCCCTGGCACCCAGGCCAAACTGTGTCCACCTGAAGGTCAAACTGTCTTGGATGGCCTTGAGGTCAAAATTGGTTTTGGCAAAGTGTGGAAAGACTCTCTAGGGGAGCTCAGTGGGGGTCAAAGGTGAATTATTATCATAGCTGCCAAGCGTTCCGTATAATACGGATTTGTTCCGTTATTTCGTCTATCCGGCCGTAAATCCGATTTTACTGCACTGAGTCCGTATTTCGTAATTTTCCGTATCCACCATGGCTGATGGAACCGTTTCTGCAAGGTCCGGAGCCCCATTCGAGTATATTTTTGCGAATTTTTAATGGCGTCCAAGCAGTCTGTGAACCGGATGTATATAATGTAATAATAGTAACAATTTCCGGGTCTTCACATGTGTATTCAGTTTAGTGCCCTCTTCGACAATACAGATTATTAGCTGCCTTTGTTCATTCGTCTTGGATATAGATCTACTCTAATTCTAGTGACTTTGTGCCGTGTGAGATCTTGATCGACATTACGCTCTTCGACTTAGACAATACGGATTAGATATCTAGATCTAGATTTAGAATCTAGATAGATCTAGATCTAGTTGTTGGTTGATTTTTAAGATATTAAATTTAAGGGTAAATTTAAAGACTGCATTGAGAACTCTGAACTGGCTGGATATTATTGTTACGGATTTATTAGAGATCTATTCTAGATCTAGTGCCTTACGTTCATCGAGGATCTAATCTAGATTTGAGATTTGGTTTAGATGTGGTGATTTTTAAGACTGCATTGAGAACTCCGAACTGACTGTGATCTCTATTATTAATATTTATTGATATTATTATTAATATTATCTATCTAGACTAGATCTAGAACTAGATTTAAAAGAATGGCTTTCCTCCCCCACCTTCAAAAAAGAAAAAGGGAACAGCATTTCTCTCAAAAATATGCTGAGGAATTCACATTTATAAACGCTTCAAGACATCCTCAATTTGTGCATTCTGTAAGGTTTGTAGGAAAGACATTAACATTTCACACGGTGGAAGGGGAGATATTATGAAATATCGAGGTGTCGTAAGGGGATGTTCCTTATTTTGGTTTTTGAAACTTGGCAGCTATGTATTATTTTTGGAGCTTATAGTGTGAAGTCCATTGCGGTATTTGAAAATAATTTTGAAAATGATTATACAAGAACCCAGTACACTCTTAGATTTAAGGAACAAAACTTAAGTTTAAAGTTCTCATAACTAGTACAATCAAACGTTTGTTACTTAGTTTAAATCTGCAAGGTCTAATCTGAGAATTTCATGGATGATAATTTAATGTGGAAAAGAAAATTTGAGGGAAAGTACAACTGTTTTGTCATTTTGTGAATGTTGAAACTGACAGTAATCATTGCTACTTGAGCTGTGTCATACAATTACGTGGCTTCCTTTAAGTTAACTTGTTTGAGATGTTGCATGAATTTGTATTTGCTAGAAATCTTCATTTCATAATAGAGACCATAGAGCAATTATTTCCCTTTTAATGCAAAATGCATACTACAGGAATACGTTTGTTTCACCAATATGCTGCTGTTGGATATTGATGTGTGGTACAAAATTGACATTAGCACAAGTTTTCTTTAATTCTTAGATACAATGCTAATAATTCAATTGTGATAAATCCTTGTTTTCCCACAGATCACTCGTTGCATTGTCACTTATTCTTGCTATGCTGCTTTTCAAACCCGCCCCAATTTACATTTTGGATGAAGTTGACGCAGCCCTTGATTTGTCTCACACACAAAACATTGGTCAGATGATTAAATCACATTTTAAGCATTCTCAGGTAAGTCAATGATGGTGTGCTTTTGGAGAGAAGTAAGACAGAATCGGTATGAAATGTTGTGAAAATAAAGCTGGGTTGTGTGGAATCTCCTGTTGTGCGTTGAACTTTTTTTCTTTTTCTTTTTTTTCTCCTTTTTTTCTTTTTTACTAAAGCTGTTCACATTTCTATAATCTAAAGTAGGAAGTAATGATTGTTCATGACCTTCAAACTTGCGACAGAAGGGCTCACGGTTCAATTCCTAATTTGGTTAGGTCTAATGGGTTGTCCACAGAGAAAACATTTTGATAGATTTTTTCCTCATTTTACATATGTGCAAGTGCAAGGGCAGTTGGCGGGTGCTACTGATATGTCCTTGTTTCCAATTACTTTTTCCACGCGTCTTTCATCTTCCTGAATTCATCCTGAGATAACTTTGTATGGTAAATAAGTAAAATTCCTTCAAGGCCGTTACAGTCTCTAGAGCCGGAGCTTATCCCGGTTTTTATAGCATGAAGCAAAACAGGAATCAATAATAATCGCCCTGGACAGGACATTAGTCTGAGACAGGTTTTACTCCTAGACTAGTGCTTGTGCCTTTTTGCACCTGGGTCGAGTTGGGAAAATTCATATTAAGTGTCTTTTCTCAAGGAACACAACATCGAACATGGCTTTAATAGAATTCATATCCAGGACCTCATGATCCTAAGTCCGTCAACCTAACCACTCAGCCACTGTTGCCACACTTGTAGATGGGGTAAATTTCAACTAAACAAACTACGGTACCTATGTGCAAATGGAAATCAACTATATCTGGGAGGCCTGCAACAGATATTCTGCATTGTGTCCAAATAATGGTCTCAGTTTTATATTATCTGTTCAGATTAACTCTACAGAAGTGCAGTACAGTATTGATTTATGGGCCTCGGGGATAGAGGGAACTATACTACCACTAATTTCATGACATGTGTTGTCCTCTGATGCAGTATGAATATTAATGCTCACGTTATGACCCAGTTCTTTTTCTTTATATTTCAGCTGGCCATGGAATGTGTATGTATATATATGCGACCATCTCTCTCTTTCTGTCTTTCTCTCTCTCTCTCTCTCTCTCTCTCTCTCTCTCTCTCTCTCTCTCTCTCTCTCTCTCTCTCTCTCTCTCTCTCTCTCTCTCTCTCTCTCTCTCTCTCTCTCTCTCTCTCTCACACACACACACACAGACACAATACATACATATATTTGTTCAATTGTCTTCATTTTCCCCATGAAAGCAAATCATTTTTTCATCTTGTGAAATTATTTTCCCTTTTCAGTTCATTGTTGTGTCCTTGAAGGATGGCATGTTCAACAACGCCAATGTTTTATATCGTACAAAATTTGTTGATGGAGTCTCAACCGTTACAAGGCATGTGCAGTCACATCGGTCTGTGATGTCAACATCAGGCTCTGATAAGGAAAATGAAGGAATTGCACAGAGGAAAAAAACTCAAGAAATAAACACCATTTGTTTGGGGTTTTTTGTTTTGTTTTTTTGTTTATTTATGTCAATACTATGCTCACACGTCTACATTCTCACGCAAATACACACACACAAATTACAGTACACCATGCATAAACATGTATACTTTCTCTCTTCACCATTTCCCATCCCTTATCTGTATAATTATTATTCATATATCTACAACATGCAAATAGTTAAGTCTATGTCTTGAAAATGATTTTGTTGTCGTAAAGCCATGGTAAACAAACACATTTTTATAAACCTTCATCATTGGTATGCTCTCACAATTTTAAATTTTGTTTCATTGGTATCTTGTCTTGCTTTTTCTGGTCTTTCCTGAGTACATAAGAAAATGGCAGTGACAACCTGTCTTCTTTAACAACAAAAGCTTATGGAGGTATCAAAGAGACGAGTGATCTTTCTGTTTTCTAGGTCTAGAGAAAATTGGCTTGAATGATAAAGATTTTAATTTACCGCTATATCGAATATGAACAAATTCTAGGTTTAGAGAAAATTGGCGTGAATGATAATGATTTGTAATTTACCACTATATTGAATATGAACAAATTATTATTACGTATGCAAATGCTTTTTAGTAATTTTAGCAAGCAAATGTTCTAGCTTGATAAAAGTCTTTAAAATGTGGATGGTGTGGTCTGGATAAAGAAAATGTGGATCTTTTGGTCTACATGGTCTGATGGCCCAAATGACATGAACCACTTGTCCTCTGACTCATCCATTTAATTTAAAACTTTCAGTCTCAGGAAAATTGAAACATAACAATGGGATCTGGTATATCTCAATATTAATTTACTATCTTATGTCATGTTGCCATCAACTCATATCTTTCAGTAATGTTTCCTTCACAATCATCATTTTAACTACAGATAACAAGTGGCCTTCAAAAGATTTTTAATGGAAAGTGTTGTCCGTCTACACCCAGATGCACAGTTATTGTAGAGCAGATTTTTAGTGTCCTGTGCCCTATTTTTCTCATAACTTTTCATACATATTCAAATTTCTTTATTCATATGGACTTATACCAACTACTTTTTTTTGAATTTTTAGTAACTCATATTCATACCAATGTCATTGTCAAATATTTACTAGACCATGTCCATAAAGTGTAAGAAAGCAAACGCTTGTCTTGTCTTCTTGTAGTAGATTTAGTTTTTAACGTTGTTGGTTTAATTGCTTGAACTTTTTTTTTACAAGGAAGAAAGAAAATGAGTTGTTAAGATCACAAGCTCATACAGATTGAAACGACAGATTGTATTAGAAACTGCACTTTTACTTTTTGTACTGTACTCTGTTGAATCCAGATTTTTCTTTAGCTTTTTTAATAATGTTTCTATTATAAAAGCTGTTGCATCTGACCTCATTTATGTATATAAAAGGTGTAAAAAACGTTTAAGGGGGCGTCCTACTGAATTTTCACTTTTTTCCCCTAATGCATTTTTGGCTAATTTTTTCCTGCCAATGTGTTGCTTGCATCTAAGGTACTATGTAAATGTAAACATTTTGGGGGAAATTATTCGGTTGCCATGGTAACGGCGGCCATGTTGAATTTTGATGCCGAAATTTAAAATCTTAAAATCTCAAAAAGTATATGGGCTAGCAACGAAATTCTTTTTCAGACATATTCTTTAAACCCTTAAATAAGGAGTAAGACATATTTAATTTATCTCAGCTGTTTTTAAATGTGCTTAAAAAATCAGTATTTTATTAAAAAAATAACTATTGATAAATTTTGTAATATTTTGATTTTAAAGGTGCACAAAAGATATGAAAATCAAGATAAACCAGTGAAAATCTCTAGTTCCCAATAACAAATACTAGTCTAGCTGTGTACCAAATTTCAACACTCTGACATGAATACTTTCTGAGATTTTAAGATTTTAAAAACGTTGTATGCTAGAAATCACATCTTTTGAGAAAAAAATCGGTTTGAAAATTCAACTTTCTTCAGAATGATACAGCCATATTAAAATTGGCCATAGAATTAGTACCTTTTCAGGCTTTATATAAAAAAATCAACTGATGTACTCAATTCTAAAGATGTTGAAGTAGCATTCTAGAGTGGATTTGGAAAATGGGTATTATGAGCCCAAGACTCTACTAAACGCTGTTACAGCTCACCCGGACACCCCTTAATCAAGAAATATTGTATCCAGCGGAAAGGAAAACGTTGAAAAAGAAATTAAATTTAAAAAACAAACAACTGCAGTAGATTTTAAACAGTATTGTATGGTCTGACCTTAAACTTGGCCTGACATTTTATACCTACTGAAATTTGAAGGAAAATTAATACAATGAAACACCAAAATATATGACAGTAATGAGAAGAGATATAAGATGAATTTATAGCCCATGTCCCCAACCAAGTGCAAGCTCACCAACTGTACATCATTTATCCCCCAGTAGGCCATTTCATGCAAAGTCCTTCTCAAGTCGCTCTGGAGCATACAGTACATCAACCTGATAGGCGCTTTGTACTAGCACTGTGATAATATCTTTTTTCTTCCTATAGCAAGGTACTCATTCATGCCTGAGTCGATTGAGGAAAATAGAGTGAAGTACCTTTCCTAAGAGTACAACGTCTCGAAAATACACCTGAGCCAGCCAAGGCTTTTGAACCAGTGTATTCGTGATTATACAAAGTCACAACACTACGGTTTCGCTATGCCGCCTCTAAATATCTTCAGTTCTAAATCAAAAGATTTCCCCAGAATACAATGGAATCACAAAATGAATGATGTCAAGGGGAAAATATTTCCTGTTCTGAAAATCTAAGAATTTCCAAAAATACAATGAAACATGATGAGAATGATATTGATAAGGGAGAAGTATTACTCAAAGGATGGAATTTTCCAAAAATACAATGAAACCATTGGAACAACAAAATATTGATAATAATGATAAGGAGAAAATATCCCCTGCTCTGAAAATCAAAGTATGGAATTTTCCAACAATACAAAATGAAACAACAATAGAACAACAAATGGCAATGATGATGGTAAGGAACAATTTTGTTCTGAATGAAGAAAGGGATGAAAAATATCTTTTGGCATGGATGAAAAGATGGGACTTTCCAATAATTCAATGAAATAAGTGGTAGGGGAAAATACATGTACATGTATCTTCTGTTCTGAATGAAAATGAAATTTTCCCAAAACTACAGTGAAACAACCAAACAATGTCGTCATAAGGGAAAACACGGATGAAAGTCCAAATTTACAAAATGAAATAATGAAAATGAAAAATAATAGTAATATCTTGTTCTGAATCAAAGGATGTAGGTTTCTAAAAATACAATGAAATAACAAAAATGATACTGATGGATAAGGAATAATATCTTGTTCGAATCGGAGGAAGTTTCTAAATAATACAATGAAAATAAAAATAATACGGATAATATCTTGTTCTGAATCCAAGGATGTAGGTTTCTAAAAATGCAATAAAATAACAAAAATGATACGGAAAAATATCTTGTTTTGGATAAAGCTTTAAACTCATTTAAAGTTTCCAAAAATATAATGAAATAACGAAAATGATAAGGAAAAATATCTTGTTCTGAATGAAAGGGTGGGCTTTTCCTCTCATTCTTGGCGCTCAGTAGGGACAAAAGAAAGAGTGTGAGGAAACTGTGGCCAGACCTGCATTCTGTGGCTGAAATGAAATACAATGATGACAAAAAGATTGCGTTTTTTCAATTTAAAATTTATTTTAAGAAATCTGTAACTATAATGCAGGATGAAGACAAAGTATGGGAAAACGACCTCGAAGGAAAACAAATGTTATGAGAGTATTGAGAGGCTCAGACAAAAATAGACACATTCATCAATGACAGTCTTTCAATTTTAACTTTGAAATTAAGTGATTTGTTAACAAGCATTGAGCAGCAATTTCTCCATTCACTTAAAGGTTGAAGTATTTTATATTTTATATGTTGAAAATACATTCTATTTCACCATATTAGAATTGAGAATAAGTAGCAGTTAAAGCAAATATATATACATGTACCATTGCAAATGACCAATGTCATAAAAAATATTCACCTCTTGCTCTTCCAATTTATATTATTTATTGATATTGTATCTCTTCTTGAGGCTGAGTTAAGGCTTTTCTCACTGGCTAAAAATTAAGATTCTCGAACTCTCAAAATTTGTCTTTTGAGTTAAATTTCAATTAGGGCTGTTCCAATACCAATGCAGTGTCAATGTAATAAATGAAACTAAAGAAACTGAAGATTGTCAAACAAGTGAAAACTTTGATTTGAAAGAAAAATTACCACAAGGAAAGGGTTGGTATAATTACTAATGGACCAACTCGTACTAGCCTTCCTCATGACTCATTTCCTGAAAAAGCAGGTTATTTTGGCAGCCTTTATCCCAATTATTAGTAAGTTTAGCCATGGTTTCATCATTGAGGGCTTTAGATTTAAATTACAGGTGCAACTTTTTAAATAGACAAAAAAAAACTTCCAGCCTTTGTAGGGAGTGGAGAGCAATAATAATAATAAATCTTTATTGTCATTTTCAGGCAATTCATGTTAGGTTCACATAAATCATTTTACACTTCTGATAATAATGACAATGGTAAAAAAAATCACATATGTATGTAGTGAACATCAACATAGAAATACACAATGACACAAACACTAACAGAGAGATGGGTCTCACGCCTGGGTAGTTTTTACATTATCTACGACAGAAGAAAAGAAAAACCTGATACAACATGGCCGTTGAGATTAGGATTATATCACTGTTGCTACAGCAAGATTTCGAAGATTTAAAACCTCAGTGAGTCATACTCACATTTAAAAAATCACATCAACCTTGTGATAAAAGACTGTCTCTCCCGCTCTCTCTCTCTCTCTCTCTCTCTCTCTCTCTCTCTCTCTCTCTCTCTCTCTCTCTCTCTCTCTCTCCCTCTCTCTCTCTTTCTTTCTGTGCGTACATTTTCATTAAAATGGGTGTAAAGTGTACACGTAAGAGTACATTCAGTGTTTGGCTTCTGTGACAGTTTAGTGACACTGATTTCATTAGTTTCAACGTCCATATTAATAACAGTTGGATTGTATACTACAACATCTTGTTGTACGGTAAGAGACATCTTTAAATATCTGTGTAAAGAGGAGTTATAAAGAAGTGAAAAGAAGCTTGGGTTGGCAAAGTCCCTGATAAAAGTGGTTCTATTATAACTTATAAGCATACGTGTATTGTAATTGTAAATTAAAATAATAAATGTATTGATACATGTAAATGGCTTCAACTGGAAGTTTATAATCTTATGATTACATAATACATGTAATCATAAGACCTATGATAGTAAATACACTACATACATGTATTATTTACTGGTATAATAAACAAAGGAATGCGTAGAAGTGAACAATAAACAACAAAAAATAAGAATGGCATACCAATGCCATTGCCAGTCTCAATCTCAACACATTAGCCTACCTGGTAGTGTTGAGCATACATATCTCCTCTTCGATGACTTTGTATCGTTGATGGCGGTAAGTCTTCAAGGATCTGTACAGATTACACAAATACATTGTGTCACATGTGTGTAGTCGAGGCGTTGCCATGAAGAAATGGTGCATTCATTATGGACAAAGCAAAAATAAATCAAATCAAAACAAGGTATTCTTCACAATTTTCTCTTCTGTACTGCTACGTTTGCAAAAGAGAAAAAATAGCACTCCTAAATCATCCATTAATCTAAAGTAGTTTGGGCATTATTTATTCAAATATTTTAGCATGTACATGTACAACTACAAGTAATTTTAAAAATGTTTTCAATATCCCCTTACACGCTTACACGAGGTGATGAATTTAAAATCTACGTCCTTAGACTCAACAACGATTAGATAAAATTCTTTTACATGTTGCACAATCAATACATGGAACAGTCTTACTTAGATTTGATACGGAAAATGCCCACTCATTGAAGGATTTCAAAATTCATGTGAATGAAGAGTTGATTGACTTTAGATGTATGTTTGATATTATGATAAGTAATACTTCTTTAAAATGTATTTCTATGATGCTAATTGATTGAATGTTTTTGTTTTATAGTATATGTTAGTGCATGTATTAGTAATAATTAATGTACATCTACTTACAAGGCCGTCAAAGTATGGATTACACTCTGAGCCAAGACTCATACGGGCGTATGCTGCAAGGCGATATTTCATTCTCGTGAGTCCTTGAGTCCATCCAGACGCGAGGCAACTTAAGGAAATTGGCGTTGGGTGCATAGCTGAACAGGTTTGTTTTGGTTCCCCTGTACAGTCGTAGAGTCGGCAACGGTCGTGGTGTTATTATGGGAGGAAGAGATATTATGATGGCAATTTTGATAAAGAAGAATGCCCTTATACACAGGTGACAAAAATTCAATGTGAATTTGTATATTATTTGTCAAAAGGCACCAATAAACACGCTGGTTGATGTTTGAGAAAAAACTGCACAGAAGGAATTTTTGTTTAAACAAAATCAAACATAGAAGGGGAAAAGTTTCATGCAGAGACAGACCGTGATGCAAATTGCCACACAGAAAGGGAAAAGTTTCATGCAGAGACAGACTGTGATGCAAATTGCCACATAGCACATAATAATGATATGGGGATTTATCATAGGTGATAGAGCCGCATTATAAAAAGGAGAAAAAATTGAACTAGTGACCTTCACATCGGCGCTCATCAACATGGTTTTGTAATGTGTTTTCCCTTTATAGTATAGGGAGGTGATGTGTCATTGTCAATTGATCTGGTACCCATAGGGTCTACCATACTTTTTTGTCTTATTATAATTATATCGTGTTGTATTTGTCTCATCTCCGTTCCTATGGAAGCCCTACCGTCTTTGAGTCTGTATATCTTTAAAAGAAGCAATTTCAGCAAGACAGACTACAACATGGTAAATTACATTCATGTGTGGGTACATTGACAACGGAGAACTGAATACTATTTTTCATTGCATTGAGCAAAGAACTGAAGTCCGCAACATCAGCACATTCGTTTGTTGTTGTTTTTTCCAACTCACGATACGGATATAGTATAAATAACATCACGTTGACAATGAAGTAAAAACCAATTCACAAGTCAATCTGCTCACCAGGCAAGAGGAATTAGAATGATTCGCATTACAAAATATATTGTCAATACATATTTTATAGTATCAAGGAATGGTCCCAAACCATTGCTTTATACTTTATACCCACAGACTAATGCGAGGTGAGAGAGTAAACAGTTAGTTGAGTTAGTACTTACTTGAGTTTATGTTTGACACAGCCATAATAACAGCACAGAACGATAGCAGCCACCAGGAGAAGGCATCCCAGGGAACAACAGCAGATGATAAGAAGCTCTTCATAAGGACATGACAGGGCAAAGCACAAAAATATAAAACAAACAAAAAGAATGCAGCGATTTTATTGTAATGAAATTGATTTGGACAATGAAAACAATAGTAATTTGAGGGAGGCGTTCACACTGTTACATGCTAAAATTATGAATTCGTGTAGCGCCTGTTCAAATTTGTTGGGGTTGTTTTCTAGGTAATTAAAAACATTAATAGATGCGCAGAAACTTCTACTCTATACTTATCAAATAACATGCGAGTCTGTAATTTTAGGTTGGACATAGCACAGACTAACATTCAATGTGGTGACGTACAATACGACTTGGCAAAGCATATCAGTTACTTAGTCCCTACTCCCATTACCTTTCAATCAAGTCCAGTGCAAAAATGTACATGTACTAGAATGAAAATTAAAACTAAGACCCACTATGACGTCATTATGAGAAAAGGAGCTTGTACATTTTTTTTAAGTTACCAGTATTGCACATTATACATCTTCCTGTAAATAGTGAGTTTACTTTATCTTACTGACCTTTGCCATTGATTTGACATTTGGAGCCGAAATACCAATTGAGGCAACTGTGGAAAAAAGATACGGAAAAACCCAAAGCGTGTACTAGTATTATAATTTTGACTTGAAATATTACAACACAACATTGGTAAGGCAATGGTTTAAAAGTACAAAAAATTATAATATCAAGATGAACATGCAACTATCTTTGTAAAATGCGCGTAAGTAAGAGGATGACAATGTTGTAATAGGGATAAGTTAAAACAACCCCCCCCCTGAAAAAACCCCAAAAGGCATCAACGAGGCGAAACACACGCAAAAACAACAATCTCAAACAAAACCGACAAAACAACAACATTAATAGCAAAAAACGATATCAGTTGAATTCTATGAGCCACATCGAAAATAGAGACATACATTAATATTACATTACATCTAGGCATAAGAGAAATTTTGAAAATCCCTTGTCCGATTCTCTTCAATGGCTCAAAATCATATGTCATCGATAACTGGCTTTATTGAAGGCATCTAAAGTAGACATTGTAGCTGAACCGCAGTGTTGTGAGCTGGTAATCACGACGACATTAGTTCAAGCCCCACGGCTGACACAGGTGGGTTTTTCACAACGTTGAACTATTTGGAAAGGTACTTCACTCTGCTTTCCTCACTTGACTCAGGAATGAATGAGTACCCAGCTATAGGAAGCGAAAGATCTTGTCACAGTGTTAGTACGAAAAGCCTAAACGGCTTGTGTACTGTGTGCTCCCCGGGAGTTGAGAAAGACTTTGAATGAAATGGCCTACTGGGGAAATAAATGGTGTACAGTCGGTGAGCCTGCATCTGTGCGGGGATACGGACTATAAATCCATCTTTATCTTCTAAAACGGACACTTACAAAGATCAAGTCACATCAGCCTTGAGACACCTACCTACACTGCCTTTTGCCAGGGTCGAGGCGGTCCTTGACACACACGCCACTGTTTTCACATCGACAGTCCTCTGTAAGACCAATGAAGTACGAAGACAGGGAAATGCTATTTAGTCTCAGTCTCAGTCCAGTTTCGTACATCAACAACCATTTTCTTTCCATCTCGTATATAATTATAATACCGGGTGAACACCAAAAAAAAGAACACACAAAAACAACAAAAAACCGAAACCCAAACAATTTATAATCAAAGAAAAAATCTTGCCCTGGTATAAAAACTAAGATCATGAGCTTAAACACTGGAATTGAATTTTCTTGTGTCAAACTTTTTGACACTTGTACACTTAATATTAACGGAATGAATACACTCTTTTTTTTTAATATGTCAAAACTGGCAACCTGCAATGAAGGCACAGCCAACAATGAAGGCACAATGTCAAATGAACATTTTTTGTTTCGCAACTCAACAATAGTAAGCCCGTAAACAGTAAACACAATGACCCGACAAAAGGAATTTGATCAATAAGGATTGTATGAATGGGTTCTCTCTTGATGCCGATTTCCTCTGACCTCGATGGGGTTCTCTCTCGATGCCGATTTTCTCTGACCTTGAAGGGGTTCTCTCTTGATGCCGATTTCTTCTGACCTTGAAGGGTTCTCTCTTGATGCCGATTTCCTCTGACCTCGAAGGGGTTCTCTCTGATGCCGATTTGCTCTGACATCGAAAGGGTTCTCTCTTGATGCCGATTTGCTCTGACCTTGAAAGGGTTCTCTCTTGATGCCGATTTCCTCTGACCTTGAAGGGGTTCTCTCTTGATGCCGATTTCCTCTGACCTTGAAGGGGTTCTCTCTTGATGCCGATTTGCTCTGACCTTGAAGGGTTCTCTTTCATGCCGATTTGCTCTGACATCGAAAGGGTTCTCTTTTGATGCCGATTTGCTCTGACCTTGAAAGGGTTCTCTCTTGATGCCGATTTGCTCTGACCTTGAAGGAGTTCTCTCTTGATGGCGATTTCCTCTGACGTTGAAGGGGTTCTCTCTTAATGCCGATTTGCTCTGACCTTGAAGGGGTTCTCTCTTGATGCCGATATGCTCTGACATCGAAAGGGTTCTCTCTTGATGCCGATTTGCTCTGACCTTGAAAGGGTTCTATCTTGATGCCGATTTCCTCTGACATTGAAGGGGTTCTCTCTGATACCGATTTCCTCTGACATCGAAAGGGTTCTCTCTTGATGCCGATTTGCTCTGACCTTGAAAGGGTTCTATCTTGAATCCGATTTGCTCTGACCTCGAAAGGTTTCTCTTGATGCCGATTTTCTCTGATTTCGAAAGGGTTCTCTCCTGATGCCGATTTCCTCTGACCTCGATGGGGTTCTCTCTTGATGCCGATTTGCTCTGACATCGAAGGGTTCTCTTGATGCCGATTTGCACTGACCTCGAAAGGGTTCTCTCTTGATACCGATTTCCTCTGACCTCGAAAGGGTTCTCTCTTGATGCCGATTTGCTCTGACCTATTTCGAAGGGGTTCTCTCTTGATGCCGATTTCCTGTGACCTTTAAAGGGTTCTCTCTTGATGCCGATTTGCAATGACCTCGAAAGGGTTCTCTCTTGATACCAATTTGCTCTGACCTCTTTCGAAGGGTTCTCTGATGCCGATTTCCTTGACCTCGAAAGGGTTCTCTCTTGATGCCGATTTCCTCTGACCTCTTTCGAAGGGTTCTCTTTTCCCATGCCGATTTCCTCTGATCTCGAAAGGGTTCTCTCTTGATGCCGATTTCCTCTGACCTCGAAAAGGTTCTCTCTTGATGCCGATTTCCTCTGACCTCTTTCGAAGGGACGTCTCACTTCAGGTTTGGCGTTGACGGGCGTACACAACCCTGACTGCCAGAATGCGTAGCTCCTTTGAGAGGGGTGGGGGTGGGGTCCACGCATGTATACTAGATTTAGACGGATCATGTTTTCCTCCAGACATGGTTTTGTACACACTCTGGATGTTTGAACAAAAGAGCCTGTCCAGACATAAACATCAGCGCAAAAATATTTTGCTCTGTTGCCTAGGGAATATCAAGAGCAATTCAGCAAAGGTAATCAATCGTGAAGGCTAAAGTCAAATTTATATTCCCGCCATAGAAGTATGATTTTATAGCCGCCTAAATGCATCACCATTGACAACGAAGATTGAGCACGTTGTTACGTAAAATTGCCTCGTTTAGTTAGTCTACAAAACCCAACTAAAATGTGCGCAAAAATGGTGTTTTGGGATCCATGTCGAAAATAACTCATAATTCGTGAAAATTGGTGTGCCAAATTTGCTAAGAAAATAGGGTCATACTTATCATTCTGAGATAATAATGTTAATACAGCATCGTTTAGACTAAACTGAACAGGCTTTACTTTGCTTCCAATCCATCTTGTTGAGGTCATTGCACTAAGTTTATCGTGTATATCGGGTTCCCTCCAGTGCGGAAATTCATCTCTCTCTCCCTCTCTCTGTCTCCGTCTGTCTGTCTGTCTGTCTGTCTGTCTGTCTGTCTGTCTGTCTGTCTGTCTGTCTGTCTGTCTCTCTCTCTCTCTCTCTCTCTCTCTCTCTCTCTCTCTCTATCTATCTCTCTATCTCTCTCTCTCTCTCTCTATCTCTCTCTCTCTCTCTCTCTCTCTCCTCTCTTTCACACACACACACACACACACACTCTCTCTCTCTCTCTCTCTCTCTCTCTCTCTCTCTCTCACACACACACACACACACACACACACACACACACACACACACACACATCTCTCTTCCCTCTGTGTTCATACTCCTCCTCCTCCTCTGTGTTCATACTTTCCTCCTCCTCCTCCTTCTTCTTCTTCTTCTTCACACACTTGTTCTTCTTGTTCTTCTTCTTCTTCTTCTTCTTCTTCTTCCTCTGTCTTCATTCTTCCTCCTCCTCTTGTTGTTGTCTTCTTCTTGTTGTTGTTCTTCTTCTTCTTCTTCTTCTTCTTCTTCTTCTTCTTCTTCTTCTTCTTCTTCTTCTTCTTCTTCTTCTTCTTCTTCTTCTTCTTCTTCTTCGTCTACTTCTTCATCTTCATCTTCTTCTTCTTCTCCTTCTCTTCCTCCTCGTTCCCCGTTGACTCTTCTTCCTTCTATTCATTTATTTCTTTTTTTCTTTTTCTTCTTCGTTTTTGTTTTTAAAGAGATCGTTTCCATCACTGCTATTTCTATCATTGACTTGATTGCACAAAGTATAAAGACTCTATTGTGCGGTTTGCGAAGAAGCTATTTTTTCATTGCATTCATCACAAACGGTTCGTAAAGAGTGTGTGCATGAGAGAGTGTGCGCGCGCGCGCGTGTGTGTGTGTGTGTGTGTGTGTTTTATTTGCTTGGATATTTGTTTGTATGTGTTAAGCTCATGTGTGAGGAAGACAAATAGAGAAAGCATGAAGTGGGATACCCTAGAGAGAAAGAGATAAGAGAGAGAGAGAGAGAGAGAGAGAGAGAGAGAGAGAGAGAGAGAGAGAGAGAGAGAGAGAGAGAGAGAGAGAGAGAGAGAGAGAGAGAGAGAGAGAGAGAGAGAGAGAGAGAGAGAGAGAGAGAGAGAGAGAGAGAGAGAGAGAGAGAGAGTGTGTGTGTGTGTGTGTGTGTGTGAGTGTAGTGTGTGATAGAGAGAGAGAGAGAGACAGACAGACAGACAGGCGGGCAAACAGACAGCCAGCAGCCATAAAGACAAATAGACAGCTAGCAGCCACACAGACAGACAGACAGATACATAGCCAGCCAGCCAGCTATACAGACAGACAGACAGACAAAGAGGGAAACAGAGACATAAACTAACAGACATCATACAGTTTGAGTATCATATGTCCATATCTTTTCCACCCCACGCCTCCCCCCAAAAAAAAACAACGGCACCAGACAAGATCGAACTCTTGACCTCCGCCACTCGATTCCTTTTAAGGAGTGCTGTAGACATGGTTTGCAAAGCTCTTACCCCTCGTGTCAGGGATTCGCTGTTCCAGAAGCAAGGTGTCGGCCTTTCAACCAAAAGGTCTTGGGTCCGTGCCTGATTGGAAAAGTTTCTTCGAGCTTTCTTCGAGTAAAACCGTCCCACCTGGACCAGGTAGGAGGATCGGCATATAGTTTTCATAGAGATTGACGATAGAAGGAGATCGTGTGTAAATCACACCACTCTGTGCTCGTTAAAGATCTCTTGACTGTTTACAGGGCAGTCTGGGTGAACTTTTTAAATCCTACACACACACACACACACACACACACACACACACAAACAACCCCGAGATCACCGCAGTTGTGGATCTAGATAAAATCAAATGGAAAAAGAAAAAGAAATTCCTTCTTGGCAAGGCGATGTGTACCAACGCAGCCATGACTGGTTCGATCTTGTTTGATGGCCATGTTGGATTGATTCTTTAGAAAACAAACAATTTTATAGTTTGGCTTCGGTAGCTCAGTCGGTAAAGCGTCTGATTACCATCCAGGAGGCTCGAGTTCGATTATCAACCTGGGCAATATTTTCTGGCCCTCCTATCGACCCAGCAGCCAAATGGACAGCTAAATCTATTCAGACTCAGCGAACGTAAATGCAGCGTGGAAAGCAAGTGCGAATTACCACATTGTGCCGTGTGCCTAGAAAAAGTAAGACTCGACTCCTGATTACCCTACGCTCATCTCTTAGCATGAGATTTACTTTAATTTATTTACACTTTGTGTTGTCTTGCCTCATCTTCGTCCCTATGAGGTTTCAATATGTGTCATTGGTCTTTAATAAAATGTACAAACATATCACACCCCAGGTGATACCAAGAACGCTTCTTATATCAGGTAAGTTTTCCACACTGAGGTTACGCAGGTAGACGTAAACGGTATTATTCCAACTTTTTAATTATTATAACCTGTTCAAAATGGTGACATAGATGAATGAAAAGTCTACTCAAAGACGGGGAAACAATAAAATTATCAATAAATAAACGTCACTTCCGGT
>JAXRKP010001361.1:0-20000 GCA_037039925.1 Doris montereyensis | reverse complement strand
TTAGTTATGATTTATTCCACTAATTAAATATTCAGTTTTGTATTTGTTTACTTGTTCATTTGTTTGTTTATTTATTCATCAATTCATGCATTTATTCATCTATTCATTTAACGTCAATCCAGTTTCACATTACTTAGTTAATTAGTCTCGTACTTATCACTTTACCGTTTTATTTATGATATCCTTATTCTCTTATTCATTATTCTATTTATTCACTTATTCTTTTATTTATTTATTCCTTTGTTGATGTATTCATTCATACTGTATTGTTTGCTTGTCTCTTCATTCATAAATTTAAAAGAAACGGAGTCACCCACACATCCTTGTATGTATAACACAGGGACTACACAATTTATAAGAAGTCTGATTGGTTCTGAATGTCGATATTTAAATAGCAAGTCCTCAGTTGGCCCATTAACACCATTTGTGCCTCGTTATGAATCAGAGGTCGTATTTACAAATGAGAAAAATTTGGTGAAAGATATTGTGAGGTGTACGCGTCCGAAGTGGCGATGGTGGCGGTGCCAACAGCCGAGGGCATCAGGTGCAATGATGAAGAGCGCCGACCAAGTGACAACAGGTCAATATGTGAACTGGCAAGCGGCTATGAACGGTCAATTGGACGAGTATTTGAGGAATAGGCGTTTCTTTGTTTCGTCCATAGCTCTTCATTTACTACACTTCATCACACCCTTTCGTTGGGAAATCAAATCTTTATCATTCAATGTCTCTGTTGTCTCCGTTGATAAACATTCCATCGCTGTTATTTCTAAATTTACAAGAAAACAATAAAATATATGCGTAGTTCCGTCATGTTTGCGAATGAGGACATCTAGAGAAGGAAGGCATTTTGTTTCCAGGTTGCCCCCATGCAAGAAGGAAGGTCTCAGATACGAGGATGACTCCCAGTCGCATGTCGTAAGGAAAGGTTCAAGTGTCAATATTACAAAATGTCGAGAATTAAACCTCAGAGATTAAGATTCCTAAACCGTAATGGAAGACTCATGTCTGAAAATTGCCTAATGTTGGAAAATCTCAAACTCAAATCCTGAGCTCATTCCGTGTCATAAAGACGACAAAATATTGAAGTTTGTTCCTTGTTCCATGTTATAAGGCAATATCTAAAAAGTATCGCATGTTATAAGGCAAAATGTAAAATCTACAGGTTGTCCCACGTTATAGGGGGGGGGGCGGCACTCAGATATCAAAATAGAATTCAGATATGAAGATTGTCTACTGTCAAAAGAAAAACACACACCTGAGGATTGTCTCATATTATAAAAAGAAACTCAGATCTGAGGATTGATGTTATAAAGGCAAATTCAGATCTGAAGATAGTCTACTGTCAAAAGAAAAATACAAACCTGAAGATTGCCCCATGTTATAAAGGCAAACACAGATCTAAAGATTGTCCCATGTTATAAGGGGAAACTCAGATGTGAAGATTGTCCCATGTTATAAGAGGAAAGTCAGATCTGAAGATTGTCCCATGTTATAAGGGGAAACTCAGAGCTAAAGATTTTCCCATGTTATAAGGGGAAACTCAGATCTGAAGATTGTCCCATGTTATAAAGACAAATTCAAACCTGAAGATTGTCCCATGTTATAAATGCAAAATAATATTTGAAGATTGCACCATTTCATAAGGGAAATCTCAGATGAAAAGATTACTCCTTGTCGCAAGGAAAACATTCAGATCTGAAGATTGACCTGTGCTAGACAATAAACCTAAAGAAAACGTTGGATCTGAACATTACCTAATGGGGTAAGATAAAAAAAGCGGCTGAGACTTAAACGTTACCTCATGTTTTAAGAAAGAAACTCCGACCTGAAGATTGCCCCATGCCATAAGGAAAGTCTCAAACTTGAAGATTGTCCCATAACATATAGAAATAATTAAGTCTCAAATTTGCCCCTCGATGTAAAGGACAGATTCGAGTACAACATTTGTCAGATATCGTAAAAACTTCAGGTCAGAAGATTACCCTGTATCATGAGGAAAGCTCAGATTTAATGATCGTCCTATGTTTTAGACATCTGAGTAAATGATTGTGCTGCATTGCATCATCATCACCATCATCATCATCATCATCATCATCATCATCATCATTATTATCATCATCATCATCATCATTATCACCATCATCATCATTATCATCATCATCATGCCCTATTACCCCTCTCAACAAGAGCTCTCCTGGGAAATATATCACTTTAGAAATCATAATAAGAAAGATTGAGGGTCCGAAATCTAGAACTAGATCTGGCTGTGTCTAATGCTGTGATTGTGGCATGTACGTCTGGATGTGTGTGTTTTTGTGGTTTTGTGTTCATAATTTGTTGTCAACATTATGAATGGCGTATGGGTTTTTTTCTCCTCACTATGATTCACTATGTTTCCAGAGCTAGATATCTAGATCTAGATCTACATTTAGATAAATCTCTTGGTCGGTAACATACCTAGATCTGAACTGAATGTGCTTTTATCGTATTACAGACATTTCTATGTAAATCTAGAAATAATAAAATCCTACTCAAAACTGTTACAAACTTAAGTTTCATATTGTTGTAACGTATCTTTATAGATATAATTATGCTTGTCCAATCGTTGTGTGGTGTGAGAGGCTTTAATCTGGTAGGCACACATTAGGTTGATTGATCCGTACAAAAAAGAATCGATGACATTCCTTAGGATGGGAACAAAGCCAATTTTATTTAATTATGTACCGTACACGATTGCTAAGTAAAGTTACAAGGACATGAAAATAGAGGATTAAAGTTCAAGCCTTTGAGTACTTCTGCATCTAATTTTGGCTCGATTGCTCACTTAATAACGTCTGAAGACGTGACAAAAGTATTGTGAGTTTTGGTGTTTTTGTGTTATTTTAAACAAATTTTATCAGATGGAGTCAGTGATACATTGGTTAATCGGTATTCGGTCATAGAAGCCTATGGATTGAAGTCAAATAGTGTCCAATGACTTCTCACAACAAAGACAGTAGTTGTTTCATGAGAATTTCAAAAATGGCTCACGATTTGATGTAATACTGCTGGTTGTTCCCTTCAAGTCTTCAGTGATCACTTGAAATGATTTTCCGTTTTGCGTTAATTTCAATGCTCTGACTAAATTACATTCTTTTTTTTCTTTCTTTCTTTATTAGTTCCTATTCTACCTTTCGGTGTATCGGTTCACATGCCCGAGATGATCTTTCTCCAGGATGCCCTGTCCTGAATTTTTTTGTTTCCTTTCAAAAATGTTAAATTTTTATGCTTTAATGCCTCTTTTACATCTTCTTCTCACTTTCTCCGCGGTGTGCCTTTTGATCTTTTACCTTGGGCTTTAGCACTGTAAACTAATTTAGCTATTCTATTGTCATTCATTCTGTTTACACGCCTAAACCATCTCAAATGATTTCTATCTTAGTTTTTATGCTATCTGCTTTGGTTTGATCTCTTATTGTTGTGTTTCTGATTTTGTCTCTTTTAGTTTTCCCTATTACTCTTCTTAGATATTTAATTTCAGCTGCCTATACTCTACTGCATTATCTACTGTGTAAGGTCCACGTTTCGTTGTCATAGAGGAGAGTAGGACAATAAACTGTTGTACACTGTCGTTTTGGTTTTTGTTGACAATTCTTGTTTACCTACAAATGCCTTTCCTTGTTGGTTATATATTGCACTTGCCTTTTGGATTCTCTGGCTCATTTCTTTTCTTATTTTTCTCTCTGAGTTAATCATTACTCCTAGGTAATTGTAGCTTTGAACTTGTCCTAAATTCTCCCAGTCCAATTTAAAATGTTGTGTTTTAGCTTCCTACTTACTAGCATTCTTTTGGTTTTCTTTGCATTTACTCTCATTCCTCTTTTATTTAGTTCATTGTTCATAATGTTGATATTCGACTGAATGTCACTTTCTGATTTTCCAAACAGAACTAAATCCTCAGCAAATGAAAGCATTGATACATTTTTTAAATTTGAGTTTCCACATACTTACATTTATTATCTTCATTATTGAGGATGCCTTTGCGGCTGAATCCATAAATGTGATAAACAAAAGAGGACAACCCTGTCTTACTCCTACATCTACATCAAGTTGTGCAAATATGTTTCCAGCTACTCTCATCGCACATGTTGGTTTATTGTAAAAACTTTTAATAGCTTCTATTAAATTTTGCTCTACATTGTGTTCTTTTAAGGAATGCCATAGTTCGCCCCTCCTCACAGTGTCAAATGCCTTTTCTAAGTCTATAAAACACAGATGCAAGTCAATGTTTCTCTCAAAATTTTTTTCTATATTTGTCTAATTGTAAATATGTGGTCTTGTACACTTCTTCCTAGTCTAAAGCCCTCTGATGTTCTTCAATCTGATCATCTACTCTTTTCCTTAGTCTCATTTTCAGTATCCTGGCATAAGCTTTTCCTGGTACGCTAAGTAGTGATATCCATCCATAGTTTTGGCATTCCATAGTTGATCCTTTCTTATGTATTGGTACTATCGTTCCCTTATTCCAGTCGCCTGGCACCTGTTTGGACTTTCATGCTTGTTGGCATATTGCATGTAGTAGTTTCTCTTGATTTTTAATAATTTCTAGATAAACTTAATCTGCTCCTAAGGGCTTTTCCTAATTTCAATTTTCTTCTAGCTGTTTGGATTTATTCCATTGATATATCTATATCTTCAGCTGTCTCCTCTGGATTAATTGTTACTCTTACTAATTGATCTTTACTTCTTGTTTCATATGTTCTTCAGGGATTGTGTAATTGTTGAAAATACTTTCTCCCTGTTTCCATGATTTCGCTGTCTTCTTTCATTATTTCTCCTTTTGCATCCTTAATTTATCGTATTGGGCATGCTTTGGTCTTTCTCATGCTCTTCATTGCCCCCCTTCCCCCAGAACAGCTTTTGATGTCCTTGATAGCTTTCTTGAAGTTTTTGTCCAAACTCTTCCCATTGTTCCTGTTTTGCTATTCTCACTTCCCTTTGGCGATAGTTCTTTTATTCAAGTACTCTATCCTATCCTCTGGTCTCTTTGTTTGCAAGTATTTCTTCAAGGCATCCTTCTTTTCTGTGATCTTAGTCTTGACATTCTCATTCCACCATGCTGTTCTTTTCCCATCTCCTTTAATTTGTTTCCTACCACAAACCTCTTCAGTACAACTGAGGATTTTTTCTTTATACATTTGCCACTTTTCTTCTATTGTGCTATCATTCAGATCCATCTGTCTTTCACTGATAAATCTTTTTATCCTAGATTGGTATATCTCTTTTACTATTGGTTTATTTTGAGTTCAGTAGCTTTCTTCTCTTTCTTTTTCTGTTTGTTTTCTTCAGTCAGTAATCTCATTTTGGCAATCACTAGGCGACGATCATTAAATATTTCTGCTCTGTTTACTCTTGCATCCAATGTACTGTAAAAAAGGAGCTACTAACTATTATGTAGGCTATCATTGACTTTTCACACATGTATTCATTTACTCTTGTATATTTGTGGATGTCTTTATGAGGAAAAAAGGTGTTGGCTATTTTCATGTTATTCTTTAGGCAAACATCTATTAGTCTCTCTCCATTTGGATAAGTTGTTGTTTCTCCTTCTTTACCTATTACTCCTCCTGGTGTTTCTATATTGTTGCCTACTACAGCGTTTAAATCAGTTAAAACCATTAGTTCCCGTTTGTGTTTAAGATTTTTAAGATTCTCTGCAGCTACTTGTAAATCGTTCTCGAAGATGTCTTTTTCTTCTTTGGTGACTTCTTCGTTTGGTCCATAAGCTATTAATAATTTAATTTCTCTTCCTTTTGGTTTAATAATTACCTCTAATAGCTGTGGGCTTATAAATGTCCAACTTTCTAGTAGCTTTTCATGCTTTTTATGCACTAGGAGGCCTACCCCTGCTCTAGCTCTACTTTGACATCTACTCATGAGAAGATTAAAGTATGATTTGGTCCTACATGTTCTTTTCCTTATCACTTTTTCTTTGTTTCTGTAATGGCCAAAATGTCTACTTTGAATTTTTCCATTTCTGCAACTAATTCTAACTCTTTTCCATTTATTGCCCTAACATTCTATGTTCCAAAACTCAGTCCGTGTTCGTTTTCATGCTCCCCATTGAAAGGTTAAGCCGAGTATATTGCATTTGTTTCTCTGAATCAGTTTGGCTTTGGATAAGCACGGGATTAGACCAATGTACCCTAGGTAGATAGTGGGGCTGCCACCTTGAGACCCCCTACCAGGCCTTGTTCTTTTCTGTCAGGGTTAACTCCCTTAGCCTTTGGTCATTCAAGACCAGCCTGCAAGGCAGCAGGTTGTTATTTTCTGTCAGGGTTAACTCCCTTAGTATTTGATCAGTCAAGACCGGCCTGCAAGACAGCAGGTTGTTTTCTGTCAGGGTTAACTCCCTTAGCCTTTGGTCAGCCAAGACCTGCCTGCAAGGCAGCAGGAGAATCGTGCAGGGCGTGATCACCTACTCCCAGTACAGGTGCTTACCTGTCCACTGCCCAGTAAATTACAATCACAATGTTTAAAATTGGAGAAATGTGCTTCAATAATGTCATGATATTGAAATAAGGGGTCCAGAAACCTGCTTGTCTATTCACTCTGCCCAACCTACCACGGCTCATTTCTCTCTCCTATACCCTACCCTCTCCTCCCCCGCCCCCTCTCCTTATCCGATTCACACCAGCTTTTTTTGTCATCCATTGGACTCTCCAAAGCTATCCAAAAAAAATTGCCAAATCACCCAAGATGAATATGATAAAATAAATATGATCTGCTAACTTGACATTGAATTTAAGGCTACAGCGAGAGAGAGAGAGAGAGAGAGAGAGAGAGAGAGAGAGAGAGAGAGAGAGAGAGAGAGAGAGAGAGAGAGAGAGAGAGAGAGAGAGAGAGAGAGAGAGAGAGAGAGAGAGAGAGAGAGAGAGAGAGAGAGAGAGAGAGAGAGGGAGAGAGAGAGAGAGAGAGAGAGAGAGAGAGAGAGAGAGAGAGAGAGAGAGAGATTGAGAGAGAGAGAGAGAGAGAGAGAGAGAGAGAGAGAGAGAGAGAGAGAGAGAGAGAGAGAGAGAGAGAGAGAGAGAGAGAGAGAGAGAGAGAGAGAGAGAAAGAGAGAGCGAGAGAGAGAGAAAGAGAGAGAGAGAGAAGAAAACAGACAGACAGACAGACAGACAGAGATAGCGACAGAGACAGAATCAGAGACAGGGACAGAAACAGATACAGAGGCAGAGACAGAGACAGAGATAGAGACAGAGACAGAGACAGACAGAGACAGAGACAAAAACAGAAACAGAGACAGAGACAGACACAGACAGACAGAGACGGAGACGGAGAAACAGAGACAGAAACAGAAACAAAAACAGAGACAGAAAGACAGACATATAGACGGATGGACATACAGACGAACAGATATTAAGAGAGAAGGAGAGACATGCAGAGAAAAGGGTGATCGAGAGTGACATATTTAAATAATATGCAGATTTTGAGACATATTTATAAATAATGATAACTATTTTGTATGTGTATTATGTATTATACACAAATACGCATTGAGTTTGTACGTATACATATTGACTCTGACATATTATAAGCAAGCACTACGATACAAGCGTGTGGCAAGCTTATCCTATCTTTAACTTTCTCAAAGATCGGCTACTGCAATTCATTATTTTTCGGTCTTCTGCACGTACAGCTTAAACGCGTACAGAAACTCAAAAACAATGCTGCTCGAATCGTTCTCCAGAAGAAAAAGAAAAACGACGCTTCCGTTCTCCTCCGATAGTTACGCTGGCTTCCTGTTGAGCAACGGGTGCAGCTTAAGGCAGCAACCATTGTCTTCAAGTGTGTAAACAATACGGCTCCAGCGTTTGCATGTAACCTGCCACAGCGCTACCAACCCGGCAGGTCACTTGGTTCAACAGACAATGCTCTCATGTTGACGATTCCCCGTTGTCGACTGAATGCTAGTAACCGAAGTTTCCAATGCTTTGGACCACGAACATAGAATAGCCTTCCGCCTGAAATTTGCCAGACTTCGTCCACATACATCTTCAAAAAGCGCATCAAGACGCATCTGTATAGACATGCGTTTCACTGAACTGTTATTTCGTCGACTGTCTTAGTCTTAAGCGTATACATACTGTGTTTTTAGCATTGAAATTGTAATACACCCAGAGCCCTCCGTTCGGGAGGGGCGTATGGCGCAATATAAATGTTTACATTATTATTATTATGTTACGCCCCGAGTGATACCATGTACGATTAATAGTTTTGGCTCAGTATTCGGTACTGAGGTTACGCAGGTAGAGGTGAATGGTACTATTCCAACATTTTAATTATAAAACTTGTTCAAAATGGCGGCTTAAATGAATGAAAATTATGTTCCAAAGACGGGGAACAATGACATTTTCAATAATTGAACGTCACTTCTGGTAGAAAACTTCTTTAGATGAAAACGATCTTGGGATCAATTAGAGCCTACATGCAAAATATGATTACTTTAAGTGGCGTGGTAACAGAGCCTTCGACGGACAAGGAACAACTAACTCAGAATTATATATATATATATATCGATATAGTATGTAACGTTGAAGCAAAATCTGTAATGTCATCAGTTTGTAATGAATATAATATATGGTGTTGAGGTGAAATCGGTAGCGTTGTGAATTTCTAATCACCACAACACTGGTTCAAGACCCTTGCTGGCCCATGTGTTCTTTTCACGACGTTATGCTCTGAGGAATAATACTTCACGTTGATTTCACTCGGCTTGGGTGTGAATGAGTACCCAGGTATAGATAGAGAAACATCTTGTCATAGTGTTAGTATCAAGCGTTTAACAGGCTCCGCGGGGAGTTTAGGAACACTGAGTGAAATGGGGTGCTTGGGGATAAATTGTACAGTCGGTGGGCCTGCCCTTGTATGGGAATACGGATTATAAATCCATCTTTATCTTTTATCATTTATCTTTTATATGATGTATATTATGTATACACATATTTGGTAAGGATTGCGTTGGATTAAGATAGTTAAATAAAAGAGAAAAAGAAAGAGACTGTTAATTTAACCTTATTTTCAGATTTACGTTACGAAAATAATCGAATTTGTGCATACGTTATACAAATTCATTCACATGCCCTGATATAGTTTCACAGCATGGGCGCATGTTTATCAAAGGTAAAAACATTAATTTGCTCGAGAGCAGTGTCTCACAAAAAAAATGCAGAATTGAAGAGTTATACATTATTTCATTTTAAAGATATTAAGGAGTGTAAACTTGATTTGATAGTCATAGTAGTAAATTTCTTACCTTCGCACAATGAATGGTCAGATTGATTCTGTGCTTTTACATATCCTTGAAGACAATGGCAGTTCTTCGTCAAATGGCTACACCTTTCGAAAGAAGCTATGTTGCAACCAAAGTGCGTTTCCGGATCACAGACCGACAAAGAATCGTTTTCATTGTTGAGATTGTCGTTTAATTCAGTTTCCGTACCCTGTGTTGTGCTGCTTTCTAATTCTGACTACCAGTAGAAATGGGATAATCTGTGACAGACGACGTTCCATTCTCCTCGATGTAAACGTAGTCGACAATGTCGTAATATGAAGGATCAAGATCTAAAGTGTCGTAGTAATAAGAGAAGGCAATGTCATCGTTGTTGGATATGTCCACCAGTGCCCTCATTGAGTCATTGTCAATGTTGAGTTGCCCTTCTCCGCTGCTTTTTGTGCTGCTGCTATTATGCTTTTGATGAGATGCCACGAAAGCGGCCGACACAGTTTCTTGATCAGATTCTGATTTGTTTTGTCCAAAGCCAGCTGACGAACAGAGATGGAAAGGGAATGATCAAATTGATATGGATGACCTATCTTTTAAATTCGCATTCGCATAAAAATATTTTTCATTCTAGCAAGCAAAAAAAATATAAATCTAGAACTATGTACGTGTACTTGGTCAGCGTGTGTCTGTGTGAATATAAAACTTCTCTAAGAGAGATGTGAACCTGCCTTTACTTTTTAATATTTCCCTGAGTCATATCATTGGTTTGTTTCTTACTTACGCTAGCTGACAGTGATATTCGCAACTGAACCTGAGCCAACTGAGACATATAAGCCACGATGTAAGCCGTGTCAATGGCTCTTTTGCAACTCAAACGACCCACGCCCATCAAGCCTAGACTAGATTAGATTAGACTAGGGCCTGGGATGACTTGACAGTCATACTCAAAACTCAGATAGTCAGCTGTTATAAAGAAAAAGATGTAATAAATAAAAGCAATGTGTACTGTAGAAAATGTAGTAAAATCAAAGGCATTAAGGACAAGTCACTCCAAAAGAAAGATACTAAAAATGAACAAGAAGACCATACAGCCATTAGAAACAGATGGGAAAGACATGAAAGAAGTCACAAGTTTCAAGTGTGTGACTGCAAACAATGACATGGAAAAAGAAATCTCCACAAGGACACCCATAAGTTATTTGGCTTTTCAAAAAAGGACAAATATTATGGAAATCACAAAAATACTCCATACAAACAAAACTAAAATTCCACAAGTCAAATGTTAGATGGTGTCAAAGAATGAACTTGCATTGCGGACAAAGATCGTCAACATTGTTCAATAAGTACAAAAATTCAGATGGACATGGTTTGAACACGTCATCCTTTGAATGGAAAAATCGAGATATCCATTCACAACTTTAAATACACACTGCGATGAAAATACGACAAAAGGGAGACCATCTGGAATACAGAGAAAAACTATTGAAGAAGAAAGGGTGCAAACGAGTAAGTCATGGCATGAGTTGAAGTGCTTGGCCCAAGAAATATTTGAATGGAAGTGATTTGTTGACAGCTTAAGCTCTTCTTTGATCTATAATATATATTATATGCATAAATATAAATAAATATATAATATTTATATGATGTACTGTGGAAGTAAAAGAAATGTACCCAACAATTTACTTTTCTGTAAACTCTATGTGGACGGAGAGAGAGGTCCTGGGTGTGAATCTACCCAGAGCCTCTTTTTTTGGAGAGTTTAATTTCTACTGCTTGTCCTCGTTTTTAATTTTTACAAGTCTCATTTTTTTTGGTAATATGAAAGGGTGGGGGGAGGAGGTGAAGTTAACACGCTGGTGTAAGTATTTTTTTTTCAATCAACGGGACATAATGCCTCAATGTATTGCACAAATGTTCATATTATGAGAGGTTAACTGGCTCAGTATTCATGTTAACATGTGGGGTAGTTGTTGTTTTGTTGCCACGATTGTTCTTCAGCACAACATCTAGCCTACATCTATCTTGTATTATGAAATGGTAACATTTCAGCCTCTGGCTTACAGTTGTGAAATGGAGACAAATAATATAACGTATATTATACTACTTTATCACTGCTTCAGCACCTGGCCTACAGGGCATCTTTAATCTCCAATCGAGACAAATGGTATCAACTTGAACACTAGCAACACTTCATTATCTGACGTACAATTGTGTAATCGAGACAAACAATATGAACTTGAACCATAAACTTGCAGCACTTCAGCATCTGACCTACAGTTGTCTAATCAAGATCGATTACGTGATCTTGTATTATAAAGTAGCAGCACTTCAACAGCTGATCTACAGTTCTCTAATCAAGACAAATAGTTATAAACTTCAGCAGCACTTTAGAATCTGACATACAGTTGTCTAATGAATACAACAAATAGTATGAACTTGTAACTGGAACTGAATCACTTCAGCATTAGAACTACTGTTGTCTTATAGAAACATATATTATAAACGTATACTATTGAACAGTAGCCATTCAACATCTGGTCTATTGTTGTCTAATGGAAACAAATTCTATGAACTTTTAATATAGAATTGTATCACTTCCACATCTGACCTACACTTATCAAATGGATCAGATATTAAGAACTCGTATTATGGAACTGTGTCACTTATGGCCTAGACTTGTCAAATGGAGCGGATATTGACAACTCGTATTATGGAACTGTATCACTTCAACACATTGCTTGTCAAATGGAGACTTGTCAAATGGAGCGGATATTGACAACTCGTATTATGGAACTGTATCACTTCAACACATTGCCTAGACTTGTCAAATGGAGCAGATATTTACAACTTGTATCATGGAACTGTATCATTTCCACATTTGACCTACACCTGCCAAATAGAACTGATATTAACAACTTGTATTATAGAACTGTATCACTTCCACATCTGACCTACACTTGCCAAATGGAACAGATATTAACAACTTGTATTATAGAACTGTATCATTTCAGCATATGGCCTAAAATTGTCTCATCGTGAGAGATAGTCTGAACTCGTATTATAGAATAGTAGCACTTCAACATCGAACATTCTGGCGTTTAGGTGTCAAATCAGAACAGATATAATGAAGTCGTATTATGGAACATTGTCCCGTGTGTATGTGTGAGGGAAATAATGCGTTCATGTATGTCTGTGTGCATGTGGTTGCTCACGCGCAAGGTCCTATGTCTTATCTTAAAGTGATTCCGTTACACTTATCAATACTGACACCGATCAAGGTACGTTTAGATCACAATAAGAATTACAGGTCCACATTTTTAGCTTTTCCTTTATTTTTTTTTAAAAAGGTGACATTAGGGATTTTCTTAATACATCATTATATATTAATCATCGTTTGTACTCTATGTATTGCTCAGTACAATGTACATACCTTGTAGTCCATGGAGAGCAAATAGAAAAAGGGGGAAGGCAACCTTGTTCAAAGTCCAATGAGCCATCATGAAGAGTTTTTCGAATATTGTTGTTTTTCCTGTTTTCACCATGCGAATTGGTTAAAGTTATTACAAGAAATATTTTGTGAACAGAAGCGTTTAGATACGAATATATCAATAAAAATATAATAACCTGTGCTTTAGAATAAATTTACTCATTTCATTTACTCGCAATATAAACAAAATGTCTATACATGATAAGATCGAGGAATGTTTTTTTCTTCCATTTGCTAAAATTATCTTTTATCTTTTAAACTTGTTCATACGGTACCCTGAATGAATGATGCATGTATGTATATATATCTATATCCATTTCTTCATTTTTGTTCAATTAAAATAATTCTCTTCTTGTTTAAACTCTACTGCCTTGTACACTTTACACATCCTAAGAAATTGTATTACAACCTGGTTTATCGTATGAGGTTTCTTGCTGTTAATAATAACAACGAATATAATACCTTCCTCTATTGTTAAAGGGCAAAATCATTTAAATTATCTCCCCCAAAAAAAGATAGAACTGACTTCATGCAATAATCCACGGGAATGTCAAAACTTTACAACAACATAATTTATTATAAAGAAAACCATGCGCGGATACCCAGGAGATCCGGAAGTCGTCTGCAAGCCAAGGAATGGATGACATCTATGCTTTACATGCCTTCCTGGTGGCCATCACTCTTCGTCCCACGTTGATTTCTTCCTCCTGCATTTGTCCTTGCAATTTACAGAAGAAACAGCGACCCCACTGTTTGTTTGCTAGAATTTGTCAGCCAGAGAAAGCCAAGCACAGCCATGTTTACATACACTACACTACTGTGTTTGAATTCTGTCTTGTCTCGAGGTATGCCAGCAGGGATCTGCGTCACGCAAAGAGCAAAGCTTTATTGAGAACAAAAACACATCCAAATGGGGAGATAAACTTAAAATTTCTTGATTTTATTAACGAAAAATTAACTATAAATGAGCCACGTCCTTTTTCCAGTGAAAGAAAGTGGAAAGTTATTTCTACAACAGCAATAATAAAAACAAACAACCAAATGCAAATAGAAACAGAACTTGAATTTACGAACAAATATAAATTTAAAAAGACAAACAAACAAATAACCAAACAAATAAAAGCTGGCTTTTTAATATTTCTCGTGGGCCTATCCAATTTAAAAATAACTCAGGTTCATATAAGTTTGTTGCTTTGCTTTTTGGTTTGTTTGTTGGTGGGTTTGAGGTTTGAATTGTTTTGTTGCCATTGTTGATTAGTTGTTTCCTTCATAACATATTTCCGTTTTAATATTATGCTCATCCTATCCTAGAATTTGCAAGGCATTGAATCAGGTCTTGTTATTTGTTTCAAATTGTTAAGCTTGTGTTACCAGTAACAAATGCAAGTGTACAATCATTTTTTATCTTTCAGTCTATACTTTATTATCATTATGGCCCTGCTTGATTCAAAATGTTCCATATCACACTGTCATCGTAAAGTGCATTTGAGCTTCTTTTTTTTATGGATATTGTCGCTATATAGATTATGAATTATTAGTAATTATTATGTTATTATTAATACGCTCATTGGGGTGGGCAATTGTTCTCTTCGCAGCAACAGTGTAACAGTCATAATGAAATGTCTAATTACGATAATTTTATTCATTTGTTATATCAGGGGTACGTAATGTGGAGGGTTGCCCTGTTGACAGGTCAATTACATTAGAACTCAGAGGCATCTCCGAAAGTAATCATCACATTACTTTTCTTTTTGTAACAATGTACAGCATTATTTCATCGGTATTCACTTGGTCCCTCAAAACAAACAAAAAACCTTATGTTGGCATCCATACGATCGCTCTCAGTGCCTTGAGTGACGCGCGCTCAATTTAGTCAAAGTCGCCTCGGCTGATTTGTTGACACTCGGAGGGCCCCAAGTCACGGCTCCCACCGCACGTCACTTACTTATTCAACGACCAACGCCAGTTAGTAGTTTGAACTACCATTTTACTCGAATTGACATGTGAAGAACGAGGTGACGAGAAAAATGAATTTTAGGTTGGCTTTCTTAAATGGCTTTATATGCTGTCGATTTTTTTTTCTTCTTTTATAGGAGCTTGGATCATTAGCGGTTGGATATTGTCTACAAAAAATCACAAGAAACAATTTTTTTTTTTTTTTAAAGAAAGAAAGAACAGAAACTCAACCAGCGCAACAAAGGAATTGAAAAAAAAAACCAACGTATATATATATATATATATGTATATAAACAGCCAAAATGAGACAAGCTTGATTTGAAGGCGAAGAGAGGAAAAGTTAAATGGGAAGTTACGGCGTTTTAGCAAAGGTGATTTGACTAACCATTGTCTTGGTTTTTCGTTTTGTACCAGATGCATTCCTTGCTCTCCGACTGTCGAAACAAAGCCAGAAGTCTTTGCCAGCAAACAAAAAAAACAAACCAAGGAGACTTTCTCTCTCTCTCTCTCTCTCTCTCTCTCTCTCTCTCTCTCTCTCTCTCTCTCTCTCTCTCTCTCTCTCTCTCTCTCTCTCTCTCTCTCTCTCTCTCTCTCTCTCTCTCTCTCCCTCTCCCTCCCTCCTCCCTTCTCCTCTCCCTCCCTCCCTCCCTCCCTCCTCCTTTCCTTGTCTCATCTCTCCCTGGCCTGTTAAGATCAAACAGACAACTTTCTGAAGTGATTCCAAGGCAGTGATTCTGATATGACAAACAAATCTCAGTTTTTGGAGGGGTTGAAATGGGTTTGGATGCTTGAACCACGATATCTGATGTCAACAAAATTAAATGTTCGTTGCTTCTGAGTTACAAAACAACAATAAACGAGGCTCTTGAGATGTTTAAGGTTACATTTCGAACGACTCTTGTTTTGAAATGTGGTTTTGTCGTTATTGTTGTTTTTATAATGTTTTGTTGGGCTTAAGTTTCATGATTTCTTCTCCTGTCTGTTTAGTTTGAATGGATATTTCTTTTCTCAAATTTAGTTGAAGTGTTCTTGGTGTATTCACTTTTACCTTGGGACCATATTGATTTTGAGCTCTTCATATCCTTGTGGCGTTGATATTCTTATGGTCGGAAGCCATATTTCAGATTGTGAAGACGTGGGTTCGAAACCCAATCTCGTTAAACCTGTCATTGTGTCATGGGAAAAGACATTTAGTATGCTTTCCATCACTCTACCCAAGAGCAAATTGGGTCTAACTACAGCTGGATTTGATAAACGACAATAAGTGATAATACCACCAAGAGGACAGAACAGACGCGTGACGTTTTGGATTTAACCTTTCGTCAGACAACAAACAAATACCATCCACATGCTTATTTGTCTATATTTGACAAGGTAAAATCTGCCACAAACTACTGTCCCATTCAGGTGATGACCTAGTATCACCTGTTCTACCTAACCATATGAAAACTGCAATACGTTATGACTTTTCTTTTGTGGTTTCTAGACCTTGAAGGAACTTGACTTATTTCAGGCCGATGAACAACTACCTACTAGCTAGAAACTGATGAACAACTAGCTATTAGCTAGAAACCGATGAAAAACTAGCTATTAGCTAGAAACCGATGAACAACTAGCTATTAGCTAGAAACCGATGAACAGCTAGCTATTAGGTAGAAACCGATTAACAACCAGCTATTAGCTAGAAACCGATGAACAACTAGCTACTAGCTAGAAACCGGTGAACAACTAACTACTAGCTAGAAACCGATGAACAACTAGCTATTAGCTAGAAACCGGTCAACAACTAGTTATTAGCTAGAAACCGATGAACAACTAGCTATTAGCTAGAAACCGATGAACAACTAGCTATTAGCTAGAAACCGATGAACAACTAGCTACTAGCTAGAAACCGATGAACAACTAGCTACTAGCTAAAAACCGATGAACAACTAGCTACTAGCTAGAAACCGATGAACAACTAGCTACTAGCTAGAAATCGATGAACAACTAGCTATTAGCTAGAAACCGATGAATAACTAGCTACTAGCTAGAAACCGATGAACAACTAGCTATTAGCTAGAAACCGATGAACAACTAGCTGTTAGCTAGAAACCGATGAACAACTAGCTACTAGCTAGAAAACCGATGAACAACTAGCTATTAGCTAGAAACCGATGAACAACTAGCTATTAGCTAGAAACCGATGAACAACTAGCTATTAGCTAGAAACCGGAACAACTAGCTATTAGCTAGAAACCGGTGAACAACTAGCTATTAGCTAGAAACCGATGAACAACTAGCTACTAGCTAGAAACCGATGAACAACTAGCTATTAGCTAGAAACCGATGAACAACTAGCTACTAGCTAGAAACCGGTGAACAACTAGCTACTAGCTAGAAACCGATGTACAACTATCTACTAGGTAGAAACCGATGAATTAAAAATAAAAAAGGAGTATGCTTTGAGCTGTAAAACACGATAAAAGGTATTTCAACTCAATAAAACAAAGTTGTTCGACATTACAATTCAATATATGGGTAGTGTTTTTGGTTATTACGAGACTTTACAAGGCTTCTCTTGCCCCCTAGCGCTCTAATTGGGTGAAAATTTGGATTCGAAGCAAAGCCACAAATCAGATCATTAAAACATAAAAGAGACGACTAGCAAAGCTTTCTTGCCCCTAGCGTTCTGATCGGGTGCAAATCTGGACTCGAAGCATAGCCACCAATCAGATCATTAAAACGCAAAACAGCCTTACAAGGCGCTTGGTGACTAAAGGACATCCTAAAAACAATTTTGTTATAAATAAAGTTCATGCATACTAGATCTAAACGCCATCCGACTCATTATTAAGGAGTGCTGTAGACATAGTTTGCAAAGCACATATCTCTCGTGTCAGAGGACTCGCTGATCCAGAAGCAAGGTGTCGGCCTCTCAACTAAAAGGTCTTGGGTTTGTGCCCAACAGGATGAACATTTTCTCGAGCTTTCTTCGAGTAAAACTCTACCGTCTTCATCCCTATGGGGCTTCAACATCTATCATTCGTCTGTAATAAAATATACAAACATATTACACCCCGGGTGATACCAAGAACTCTTCTTATATCAGGTAAACATTCGACACGGAGGTTACGCAGGTAGGTGTGAACGGTACTATTCCAACTTTTTAATTATTATAACCTGTTCAACATGGCCACCTTGGTGAATGGAAATTATACTCAAAGACGGGGAAACAATGACATTATCAATAATTAAACGTCACTTCGTGTAGAAGAATTCCTCAAATAAAAACGGTCTTCGGATCATTTAAAACCCACATGCTAAATATAGTTAATTTGAGGTCATGAAAACACACATGAGCTTTGCAAGGCGCGTGATGACTAAAGGACACCCTGAAAACTATTCTGTTATAAATAAAGTTCATGCATACTAGATCTAAACAGAATCAACAATTCACCCACAACAATACTAGCAAAATAAAACAATATTTTTATAACATTGAGTGTCAAATTGTAACAGGCAAAGACGGAAAACCATGCCTTGTGCCCTCTATCGATCTAAATCATGCGACATATTATGAATCTGCTCCAGTTAGCTTGGACATCCCTAACACTACCAATGTGTTTTAAATGCACGTCTTGCTTAGCGGCTCATTTGAATCTTCTGACGACGGTATGCTGCACATAGAACGCTTACTTAACAAGTAGTCTTTTAAAACAATGAAAAAGTAGTTTCATATTGCATACTGGGCATTGCACCTGGATCTTCTGCATGAGCAACTAACAGTTTGACCTCTGTGTTATTGAATGATGCACATCAGGAACTATAAGCTAATGACGCGATGCAAATTTTCATGAATATTTAATTTCAAGATCAACCAGACAGAGAAAAAAAGAAAAGAATCACACAGACACATAAATAGACAAAACTCATGGGAACCAAGACTAGAAGGTCATGCTCTACCAACCCCTCGCATTTTCTCCTTCCACACGCATTACAACAGAATCACAGGAGAAACTAAACCTTTAAAGAACGAGCATTGCGAGTCCAAAGAAAGACCAACCAGGTCGCAAATTATAACGTGAGAGAAAAGTAAATGCAAGAACTGTGAAAATTAGTGACTGTTGACATGAACTGCAATTGACTTCACCCTTCATCCAGACTATGCGCGCTACCATTTTCTTGGCTAAAAATAAAACTGTCTAGCTTCCTTTATTGAGTCACTAATTATTGACGGTTGGCTTCGCGCCAGGACGCGATCACTGTGCATAGTTTTAACTGTTAAAGCGCAGATGAATGGTTGTTTGTCCAGGTGGGCTCAAGTCTTTAAATGGGATTTTTATGTTATATATAATATTACGTATTTTCCAAGACTTCCTAAAAGTGTAAATCTCTTTGGGGATATCCAATGAGCGAAATGCGCAACGTAAACTTTGTATGTGTTCGTCCATCTGTGATGGAACTGGGCTCTCTGGTCTAAACTATCAGTTGGGTGTCGCAACTCTCCCCCAACAAAAAGCATCCCTTTAAGTTGTATCGCGTATGCAATTCGGCAAATCAAAAGCTTGCCGTGTGAGAGCGTGACGTGAGCATATTGACAACTCTATTTTCGTTGCCTCCCTAATTTGCATGTTTATTTTGGTTGGCAAATGAAACACTTTTTTTGTTTTTAAACGATACCAGTAAAAAGGTAGATAATTAGATTGACTGGGTGGTTCCTCCAGTACAGTAAACACCGCATAAATAATATATGAGTCCTGTTTGAACATAAAGTCTGTCACAGGAAATAACATAACATTAAATGATATACTATTGATAATTCGAATAATCTTTAATCTGTGAAATATGTAAACGGTAAAAGAATAAAAAACGTTTAAACGTGGTTAGCAATAGGGTTACAAATTAATGGAAGGGTTCTAGGATAATCTTATTTTCCAAAGAAACAAAACAGAGGAAGAGCAGATTTGGAACAGCATCACATAGATTTAACTAGTCAAAGTTTAGACGTTGACTTTTACAATTGTATACGATCACTGTGACTGTCATACACGTTGGGGAACGATAAGAGTGCTTAGTAAATGCAAGACGAAGATAGTTACTTACTTGCCCACAATCATAGCATAATCGTGGTATTCTCAATTCACAATGTCCGGTAGTAGCTCATTTGCATGCAAAACTAACTCATATCAAAGACTCAAACAATTTTTCTGGAACAAATTAATTAACAAAGTCAGTGGGCATTCACTTGAGAATACAATAGGTAAGGCATAATAATACATCTTTTTCTGTTACATTCTTTGTCATTAC
>JAXRKP010001360.1:127500-133903 GCA_037039925.1 Doris montereyensis | reverse complement strand
GCTGAACCGTAGTGTTGTGAGCTGATCATCACGACGACACTAGTTCAAGGCGTTGTAGCTGAACCGTAGTGTTGTGAGCTGGTAATCACGACGACACTAGTTCAAGGCGTTGTAGCTGAACCGTAGTGTTGTGAGCTGGTCATCACGACGACACTGGTTCAAGGCGTTGTAGCTGAACCGTAGTGTTGTGAGTTGGTAATCACGACGACACTGGTTCAAGGCGTTGCAGCTGAACCGTAATGTTGCGAGCTGGTAATCAACGACGACATTAGTTTCAGGCGTTGTAGCTGAACTGCAGTGTTGTGAGTTGGTAAGCACGACGACACTGGTTCAAGGCGTTGTAGACTGAACCGTCAGTGTTGTGCGTTGGTAATCACGGCGACACTGGTTCAAGCTGTTGTAGCTGAACCGCAGTGTTGGTGAGCTGGTAATCACGACGACACTTGGTTCAAGGCGTTGTAGCTGTATCCGTCAGTGTTCGTGAGCTGGGTAATCACGACGACACTGGTTCAAGGCGTTGTAGCTGAACCGGTAAGAGTTGTTGAGCTTGGGTAATCAACGACGACACCTGGCTTCAAAGGCGTTGTAGCTGAAGCCGTAATGTTGTGAGTAGCTGGTAATCACGACTGACACTGGTTCAAGGCGTTGTAGCTGAACCGTCAGTGTTGTGAGCTGTGTTATCACGACGACACTGGTTCAAGGCGTTGTAGCTGAACGTCAGTGTTGTGAGCTGTGTAATCACGGCGACACTGGTTCGAAGGCGTATGGCTAGCTGAACCGTAGTGTGTGTGAGCTGGTAATCACGACGACACTAGTTTAAGGCGTTGTAGCTGAACCGTAGTGTTGTGAGCTGCTAATCACGACGACATTGGTTTAAGGCGTTGTAGCTGAACAGTAGTGTTGTGAGCAGGTAATCACGACGACACTGGTTTAAGGCGTTGTAGCTGAACCGCAGTGTTGTGAGCTGGTAATCTCCACAAGGATGTGTGTTGTCTTATACTTAACACCGGAACTCCACAAGGATGTGTGTTGTCTTATACTTAACACCGGAACTCCTTTTATCGTTGGTCTCCGATGGGACTAGGTGTCGATCCACCAACCGGGACCAGGCTGTAAATTTTAGTGAGAACATTTATTGTTTTTCGACACCTTGCCTCTGGACTACCAAGTCCCTCAAACTTGCTTTGAAAGGTTTTAGCTTCTTACCTACTATAATTAATGAATTAATGGAGCTTACCCAATTGCCAAAGGTGGATTAAGCAACAAGACCCTCAACTGATTCCGGAAGCCAGCTGAGGCCGCAAGCGACTTTGTTGTCGTTCCAAGGGCTCCTCCTAGCTCGAACGACCCATGTCGTATTAGAAGGAAGAAGAAAAAGAAAGAAGACGACTGTCACAGGATCGATAAAACAAATAATGAACACTGAGATTATTTATAACCAGTAATATTATGTCAAAATACACAGCATAGGGCAAGCGTCTTTACTGGCTGCGTGGCCATTCTCCTACTGTACACAAATTACTATTCATCAAACACACAGACGGTACAAATAGTCAAAGTTGCTGACGATACCACTATTATAACAAGTAAATGAAATTAAATTGAATAATGTTATAGCCTCATAGGAACAAAGACGGGACAAATACAAAGGAATATAGACGGAAGAAAAAAACACTTGGCCCCCATGAGGATCTAACCAGCAACCTCTGCGTCGGCACCCATCTCCTCGTCATAACAAGAAAATGTGCTACCAGTCGAGGCGATATGCGCCGACGCAGCGGTTGCGGGTTCTATTCCTTGTATTTGTTTCGTCTTTGTTCAATGTCATATCCTTCACTTTCGACATGCCCTTTGCCTCTGTTTGTCTCATGATAATAGTTGGCCTTATTGATGATAATAGTTGGCCTTGTCAATGCTGGTGTATAATAGTTGGCCTTGTCAATGCTGGTGTATAATAGTTGGCCTTATCAATGATGGTGAATAATAGATGGCTAATCAATGATGGTGTATAATAGTTGGCCTTATCAATGATGACGTATAATAGTTGGCCTTATCAATGATGGTGTTTAAAAGTTGGCCTTATCAATGATGGTGTATAATAGTTGGCCTTATCAATGATGGTGTGTAATAGTCGCCTTATCAATGATGGTGTATAATAGTTGGCCTTATCAATGATGGTGTATAATAGTTCAGCTGGCCAATGATGGTGTATAATAGTTGGCCTTATCAATGATGGTGTATAATAGTTGGCCTAATCAATGATGGTGTATAATAGTTGGCCTTATCAATGATGGTGTATAATAGAGTTGACCATATCGATGATGGTGTATAATAGTTGGCCTTATCAATAATAATAATAATAATAATAATGAAAAACACTTTTATAGCGCATATCCAAGAAATACTTAATGCTCTATGCGCATTGATGGTGTATAATAGTTGGCCTTATCAATGATGGTGTATAATAGTTGGCCTTATCAATGATGATGTATAATAGTTGGCCTTATCAATGATGGTGTATAATAGTTGGCCTTGTCAATGATGGTGTATAATAGTTGGCCTTGTCACTGATGGTGTATAATAGTTGGCCTTATCAATGACGGTGTATAATAGTTGACCTTGTCAATGATGGTGTATAATAGTCGGCCTTATCAAGGATGGTGTATAATAGTTGGCCTTATCAATGATGGTGTATAATAGTTGGCCTTATCAATGATGGTGTATAATAGTTGGCCTTATCAATGATGATGTATAATAGTTGGCCTTATCAATGATGGTGTATAATAGTTGGCCTTATCAATGATGGTGTATAATAGTTGGCCTTGTCAATGATGGTGTATAATAGTTGGCCTTATCAATGATGGTGTATTAATAGTTGGCCTTATCAATGACGGTGTATAATTGTTGGCCTTATCAATGATGGTGTATAATAGTTGGCCTTATCAATGATGGTGTATAATAGTTGGCCTTATCAATGATGGTGTATAATAGTTAGCCTTGTCAATGATGGTGTATATTAGTTGGCCTTATCAATGATGGTGTATAATAGTTGGCCTAATCAATGATGGTGTATAATAGTTGGCCTTATCAATGATGGTGTATAATAGAGTTGACCATATCGATGATGGTGTATAATAGTTGGCCTTATCAATAATAATAATAATAATAATAATGAAAAACACTTTTATAGCGCATATCCAAGAAATACTTAATGCTCTATGCGCATTGATGGTGTATAATAGTTGGCCTTATCAATGATGGTGTATAATAGTTGGCCTTATCAATGATGATGTATAATAGTTGGCCTTATCAATGATGGTGTATAATAGTTGGCCTTGTCAATGATGGTGTATAATAGTTGGCCTTGTCACTGATGGTGTATAATAGTTGGCCTTATCAATGACGGTGTATACTAGTTGACCTTGTCAATGATGGTGTATAATAGTCGGCCTTATCAAGGATGGTGTATAATAGTTGGCCTTATCAATGATGGTGTATAATAGTTGGCCTTATCAATGATGGTGTATAATAGTTGGCCTTATCAATGATGATGTATAATAGTTGGCCTTATCAATGATGGTGTATAATAGTTGGCCTTATCAATGATGGTGTATAATAGTTGGCCTTGTCAATGATGGTGTATAATAGTTGGCCTTATCAATGATGGTGTATTAATAGTTGGCCTTATCAATGACGGTGTATAATTGTTGGCCTTATCAATGATGGTGTATAATAGTTGGCCTTATCAATGATGGTGTATAATAGTTGGCCTTATCAATGATGGTGTATAATAGTTAGCCTTGTCAATGATGGTGTATATTAGTTGGCCTTATCAACGATGGTGTATAATAGTTGGCCTTATCAATGATGGTGTATAATAGTTGGCCTTATCAATGATGGTGTATAATAGTTGGCCTTATCAATGATGGTGTATAATAGTTGGCCTTATCAATGATGATGTATAATAGTTAGCCTTATCAATGATGGTGTATTAATGAGGTGTATAATAGTTGGCCTTATCAATGATGGTGTATAATAGTTGGCCTTATCAATGATGGTGTATAATAGTTGGCCTTATCAATGATGGTGTATATTAGTTGGCCTTATCAACGATGGTGTATAATAGTTGGCCTTATCAATGATGGTGTATAATAGTTGGCCTTATCAATGATGGTGCATAATAGTTGGCCTTATCAATGATGGTGTATAATAGTTGGCCTTGTCAATGATGGTGTATAATAGTTGGCCTTATCAATGATGGTGTATAATAGTTGGCCTTATCAATGATGGTGTATAATAGTTGGCCTTATCAACGATGGTGTATAATAGTTGGCCTTATCAACGATGGTGTATACTAGTTGGCCTTATCAATGATGGTGTATAATAGTTGGCCTTATCAATGATGGTGTATAATAGTTGACCTTGTCAATGATGGTGTATAATAGTTGGCCTTATCAATGATGGTGTATAATAGTAGGCCTCATCAATGACGGTGTATAATTGTTGGCCTTATCAATGATGGTGTATAATAGTTGGCCTTATCAATGATGGTGTATAATAGTTAGCCTTGTCAATGATGGTGTATATTAGTTGGCCTTATAGACGATGGTGTATAATAGTTGGCCTTATCAATCAATGATGGTGTATAATAGTTGGCCTTATCAATGATGGTGTATAATAGTTGGCCTTATCAATGATGGTGTATAATAGTTAGCCTTATCAATGATGGTGTATAATAGTTGGCCTTATCAATGATGGTGTATAATAGTTCGCCTTATCAATGATGGTGTATAATAGTTCGCCTTATCAATGATGGTGTATAATAGTTGGCCTTATCAATGATGGTGTATAATAGTTGGCCTTATCAATGATGGTGTATGATAGTTGGCCTTATCAATGATGGTGTATAATAGTTGGCCTTATCAATGATGGTGTATAATAGTTGGCCTTATCAATGATGGTGTATAATAGTTGGCCTTATCAATGATGGTGTATAATAGTTGGCCTTGTCAATGATGGTGTAATAGTTGGCCTTATCAATGATGGTGTATAATAGTTGGCCTTATCAATGACGGTGTATAATTGTTGGCCTTATCAATGATGGTGTATAATAGTTGGCCTTATCAATGATGGTGTATAATAGTTAGCCTTGTCAATGAGGGTGTATATTAGTTGGCCTTATAGACGATTGTGTATAATAGTTGGCCTTATCAATGATGGTGTATAATAGTTGGCCTTATCAATGATGGTGTATAATAGTTGGCCTTATCAATGATGGTGTATAATAGTTGGCCTTATCAATGATGGTGTATAATAGTTGGCCTGGCCAATGATGGTGTATAATAGTTGGCCTTATCAATGATGGTGTATAATAGTTGGCCTTATCAATGATGGTGTATAATAGTTAGCCTTGTCAATGATGGGGTATGATAGTTGGCCTTATCAATAATGGTGTTTAATAGTTGGCCTTATCAATGATGGTGTATAATAGTTGGCCTTATCAATGATGGTGTATAATAGTTGGCCTTATCAATTATGGTGTATAATAGTTGGCCTTATCAATGATGGTGTATAATAGTTGTCCTTATCAATGATGAAGGTTACCATTGATATATTAGGTAAGAAATAGAGTGAATGATGACGGGGAGCAACACCAACAATATGAACCTAAATATTTTGTATCCAAAGCAAAGGAGGAAGATGGTGATTGACTTTCGGCGAAACATTGTTAACTCAAATGAATCCATAGTAATTGATGGTATGAATGTTGCTTTAGTGGATAATTTCCCTATTGTTTCTAGCGATGTGAAATCGAACATAAATCAAATATCGATTGTAACATAGTTATGATTCCCCTTATTAGAGTGAAACTTATGACGTAATCATCGTTTAATTCGAAACGAAAAACTATTTTATGTTTATCCTAAGTCTATGGCGTAATCATTTCAGTGTGTGAAGAAGCCTTATTGATGCTGATCGTGACGCATTGTTGTATGGTGTGTGTGTGTGTGTGTGTGTGTGTGTGTGTATTCGGAAGGCGCGGGGGGGATCTTAAAGACCTTTATCGAAAGGTTCAGAAAGATATGGACATTTCTTTTTTTTTAAATTACCTTACATTTCGAATATAAATAGCAAGGGTTATCCACGTTAAGACAAGAGGAGAAAAAAAGTATTGCTTGGTTCCACATCGATTTTATGTCAGCCCACATTGTATCTATTTGTGAAATTTACTTCATCCATTGATTAATAATTGTTGACTGTGAGTATAATAAATAGCCTTATCATACTTGACAATCGAGCCTTTGTGTTAGTAGATTGTCTACTTCAACATCTAATTGTGGAGTCATTGCCTGGTTACGTTTTACCTTCGTAACATCGATCATCTCTAAAACAACAACAAAAA
>JAXRKP010001360.1:117500-122500 GCA_037039925.1 Doris montereyensis | reverse complement strand
TACCCCCTCCTTCCCACACACACACATGTATCACACACAAACACACACACACGCACACAAATGAGTCTAATAATCAATGATCCGGCTTTTCCAACGATATCGAACTACTCCCATTGTCAATAAGACTTCACTGTAATTCCTGCCTTTGATGTGACATAAAATCTTCACGACTTCCCTTCTGTTAGAGTTAAATGGTAATTCTAGATGTCGACAATAAAATGACAGGAGTTATGTAGTGGATCTTTCATTTCGAGTTGTAAAAAGGGTAGATGTTGATCGAGATGATACCTAGGTCTTTCATTTTATATTGACTACACTTTTGTGCAAATTAAACTTGTGTGTTGATCTACATTTTTGATGGCTGTGTATGCTGTGCCTTTATCTATGTATGATTATGAGTTGGTCGGTCTTTTTGTTCGCCAAAGGCTCTGTTGATTGGCCACTATGAGTAACCATATTTTGCATGTAGGCTTTTTGTCATCCCTAAATCGTTTTTTTTTAAAGAAAATGTTCCGCCAAAAGTGACGTTGAATTAATGTAAACGTCATTGTTTCCCCGTCTTTGTGAGTATCATTTTCATTCAGCTAGCCAGCCATTTTGAACAGTTTAATTAAAATGCTGTAATAGTAGGCTGACAGTTCACGCCCACCCGCTTAACATCGCTATCGAATAAAGAAACCGATCTAATAATCGTACTTGGCATCACCCCGCAGTGTAACATGATGGTAACAATAAATATACTGTCGCTTGCGAGAAAGATCCCATGTAATTCTGGTTATGTAACCGAATGAAATGTGAAAGGCTTTAATAATGTGCTCATCTTGAGAACATTCCTGCGAATCACAAATACTTTCTCCCGGCACAAAACCTAGGGGAAGGATATTATAGAGACCTTTTGTCTGAGCAATGGTCAGTTCTGTTCGTAATTGGAAATCCAAATCAGGGGCAGTTCAGTGATAGTCAGATAGCTACCAACTGAACTATCGGTGTCTCTTGCAAAACTGCAGCAAAGGCGAATTACAGATTAAAAAAGAAAATTTAAAAAATGGATGAAACCATAGAATGTAAAGAAAACAGTCGATATCAATATATCATCGAATATACTGACGTAAAGTTGGTGAGCCTGTATTTGTGCGGAGAATCTTTTTTTTTACGTTTTTAGCTTCATTTTTATAAATAAGAAACTCCCGGGCAGGTCAGTTCTTGTGATTTTGATTTGTAAAGACAAATGCAATATGTTTGGCTGGTAGCGTGATTTCATTTTTCCATGGCCAGGCGATTGATGGAGACACATAAGTCATGGGTTCTATTCTGGCTGATGCCCAAATATGTAGGGGTTTTTCTGTCTAGTTCTTTGTATTCACTTTGTCTCGTCTTCGTTCAAACGAAGCTTAAATATGTATCGCATGCCTTTATTGTTTACTTGTCATATGTTATGTCTCTATCATCATTCTAGAGGTCATATTATAATACAGCGTTGACATAATCGTTGATCAATGATAATCAATGATTCCAATAGGTTATTTTCAATGTCAATAATACCCCACATCGTTTAGTTAGTTTACCCTGTCACTCCACCTAGGGCATAATTCACTCAACGACCATCTTCCATTTCGTTTTGTCTTGCATAATCTTTCCCAAGCGTGTTTCCTGTCTCAGTTGTTTCAATACGTTCCAGGTCTGCTGTTGTCTAGTGGGTCTCGCCGACGGTTGAACAATTTTCACGATTTTTTCGAGCGAAATATAACCTCCCCGTGCCTGGTCCAGATAGGTGGATTGACACCTAGTACCATCGGAGACGGGCGGTGAAAAGGAGGTCTCTTGTGCAGATCACAACACTCTGTGCACATTAAAAGATACCTTGGCTGTTTACAGAGCAGTCCGGGCAAAATTTAAAATCCTACCAAAAACCTCGAGATCCCCTTAGTTGTGGATGTGGGTAAATCAAATCAAATCAAATCAAATCAAATCAAATCAAATCAAATCAAACCAATCAAAAACTGCTGTTGCCTATGACTTCCTGTTGCCAACGTTTCTTTCGTATGCCTTGTGGCTTCTCTTTGTTCAGGAAATAATCTAGGATTGTATTTTTTTTCCTATCGATTTGCAAAACCTATTCCCAAAACAACTTCAATTTTCTCTTTTGTATATGTCATTCCTAATAGAATGATGTTTGGTTGCATTGTTTTCTGAGGTCTTTCATTGGTGACCCTGTTCTGTTGACTTGGTGCCAAGGATGTTACGAAGTTCTTCGTTTGCAAAATGTTTATACATAACATCCATCTTGGTGATTCTTCGACAGAGCAATTTGAAATGGAAGATCGTGGCAATACAGACGCTTGGAGTAGGAAATAAAGGAGAATTTATCGACTAAGTTAATGCTGGAAAGATCTAGGTCAACAGAAGGACCATTTGTGTTAACTACTCAAGTCTGACTGAATGAGCGTTTCTTTATTGTAGCAACATGATCCCATGGACTCATCATTATATCTCATATTTAAGAAAATAAATAAATAAAACCCTTTTCACGAACGATTCCTTTGCTCATGGTAATCTCAGCTATTATAATATTTCCCTTTTACGGCCGTCTAATCGCACCGGAAGATTGAAAATTAATGTCAAAAGTTTTATCGCGTTACAAACTCTATATAAAGATTTTTTTATATCCCAATTTCGTTCTTCATTTACTCATCGAGCATACATCGATCAATTTATTCATTACCGGATTTGACCTCTGACATCTGTGTTCACGTCATCTGTTTTCTTTCTTTACCAGCTCCCATTCTATTTTTCGGTGTTAACTCACTTAGCATTTGGTCAGCCAAGACCTGCCTGCGAGGCATTATCTTTCTCCAGGATGCCCTGTCCTGGCATTTTCTGTAATCCTTCCAAAAACGCTTAAATTACTTATGCTTCAATGCACTGTTCTTTTATATCTTCTGTTTACATTCCCATCTTTCTTTTCATCTTATTTTTGGCTACAGGTCTGTTATTCTTTTGGTCTTTTACCTTGGTCTTTAGCACTGTATACTGATTTAGCTATTCAATAAACTTTTTGTATAAATTCATTCTTTTTACATGCCTTTCCTAGATCTCAATTGATTTGTTTCTATCTTAGTTGTTTTTCCCTGCCATCTGCTTTGGTTTTGTTCTTTCATTGTTGTGTTTCTGATTTTGCCTCTTTTAGTTTTCCACTACTCTTCTTAGATATTTCATTTCAGCTGCCTGTCACTTTCTGATTTTACAAACAGAACTAAATCATTGGCAATTCTATACTGGTCTAAGATCCAGGTTTTTTCTGCATTTTGAGAGAGAGAGAGCAGACAATAAAATGTCATTATTGCATATTGATTTATTTTAAAAAAACATGGCTTTAAATATCTACAATTATTCGTCCCTTCTTGAATGCTTACAAATGCCTTTCCTAGATGGTTATATATTGCATATGTGGTCTTGCCTTTGGTTAAATCCACTGATTCTTTGGCTGATTTCTTCTCTTAGTTTTAACCTTTTCCTCTACTTAGAGTTAACCATTACAAGTCCAATGGTAATAAGTTCCAGTAGTCTTTGAAGTTGTTCTAAATTCTAACCAGTGCCCAATTTAAGATTTTGTGTTTTAGCTTCTTCCTAGTTACTAGCATTGTTTTTGGTTCTTTTGCATTTTGGAGTCTCATTCTTCTTTTTCCATTAGTTCATTGTTCATAATGTTAATATTCCCCTGAAGGTCACTTTCTGATTTTCCAAACAGAACTAAATCGGCAAATTGAAAGTTCTTCCACATTTACTGGTTTGAGCTCTAGTTAGATGGTTCTACCACCATGTGTTCATTCATTTTCTTCATGCCACAGACTCTTCACTTAACTGATGGATGCCTTTATACTAGTCTACTTCAGCATTCATAAATGTGATAAACAATGGTAATAAGAGTTTTACTAAGTTTATACAACCCTGTCTTAGTATCTTTCTTATATCTAATTCTGTTTGTTTTCTTCAGTCAAATTCTGCAGATGATATGTTTCCAGCTATTCTCACTGCAATAACCATGTTGGTTTATTATAGAAACCTTTAATGGTTTCTATTAAATGTTGCTCTAAAATCATTGTGTTCTTTTTAAGGAATGCCATAGTTAGCATTCCTCCTCACAGTGTCAAATGCCTTTTTAAGTCAATAAAACACAGATGGTTTAATAACCAGTGTCAATGTTTCAAGCCTCAGAGGAATTTTTCTAGCTTTTATTTGTCTGATTGTAAATATGTCATCATGTACACTTTTTTGAATTCCTCGTCTAAATCCACTAACTGATGTCTCTTCAATCTGATCCAAAGATCAAGTCTCTTTTCCTTAGTCTCGTTTCAGTATCCTGGCATATACTTTTCCTGGAACGCTAAGTTAGATGATATCCCTCTATAGTTTGATGCATTCCATGCAAGTTGATCCTTTTCTTACAAAGTATTAGATGGTAATAACCAGTGACAAGTCTTTTTTCCAGTCGTCTGGCACCTGTTCGAACTTCCATGCTTGTTGGCATATTGCTTGTAGTAGTTTGTCTGCCTCTCTCCCAAGTCTAGTTTTTAATCATTTTCTGGATAAACTTGATCTGCTCCTTTTCCTTGGGGGTTTCCTTTCCAAAACATAACCTCCATCTTCTTTTACGAAAGATCTTACTTTTTTCTGGAGAATATAGCTGTTTGGACTTCTTCCATTGGATGGTATATCTATATCTTCAGCTGCCTCCTCTGAATTACTTGTTATTCTTACAATCTACTAATTGAATAACTTTACCTCCTTGTTTCATACGTTCTAGAGATGGTATTAACCAGTGACAAGTCTAATTGGTGAAAATGCAAGTCTCCATGTCTCCATGATTTCTACTTGTGGTAATAACTTTCATTATTTTAATAACCGGACATTCTTAATTTGATCGTAATAACCATGCCAACTTGGTTAGATTTAACCAGTGCTCTGCATTAGATGGCAATAACCAGTTACAAGTCTAGTTA
>JAXRKP010001360.1:107500-112500 GCA_037039925.1 Doris montereyensis | reverse complement strand
GCTGGGCATCCAAATATTCCTCAGAATGATATTCATCCAAGCATAGCAATGACAGCAATTGTTACAGGATCGTCAATATTGATGTAAAAGGCCATACAGATTATTATTCATATAGAGGGGCCGCTAGAAACCTGGAGGAGAAGCATCGAAAAAGAGATGAAGATCTAGGGATGGATGTGGGGGCAGATAATAAAATTGGCATTTGATCGTGTTCAATGGCGATCCACTGTGTCGGCCTTATGTGCCGCTCAAGCACCACGAGGATAAGAAGAAGAAGAAGAAGAAGAGGGCCAATACCGATGCAACTTATTCTGCCTGTCTTGCTTGAATTCAACCCTTGCCCAAACGGAGAATAGTCAAAGTATTGCATCAGCATGCTGTCCAGATTTCTTCCAGCCGCCCAGCGTATCAGGCACTAAATCGTATTCACACCTTTTTCTCATTGAATTTGTTTGACACTCTCTAGCAAGTCCACATAGGAATTTTTATATCCTAAAAGATCATTTTCACTGTGAGTCAAAATATGTCTATATATAGGACTTCAAAGTTACCTTCTCAAGACTTCGAGTTGCAATTACGTGTCGTCGTCAATATGTGGGTTTTTTTGAGAAAATGTTTGCTTGTGTTACTTATTCACATTGGTTACATAACCAGATTTCTAGTGTCATTCACCTGTCTCCCTCCTTAGTCACAGCTGATTTCAAAATAAACCTGCAAGAAATAAAACCAACAGATAACACAAACTTCTCCTTCTTCGTCTTTCGGCTTTTCCCGTTAGGGAGTCGTCACAACATCTCATCCTCCTACAAGTTGTCGTATCATGTTCGTCCCTGTCTCTTGCACCAACGATCTGCATGTCTTCCTGCATCATATACATGTATAGTCCGTATCCCTTCTCTTGACATGTCTCTACCATCTCAGTCTGCTTTCATTAACTTTGTCTCCTAGCCTATCTGCTAGGGTTTCCGGTCGGATGCATTCATTTGTAATCTTATCAAACATTGAGACACCCAAAGAGAAACGCACCTTCTTCATCTCAGTCACCTCTGTCTTCTTTTGTCTTGTTGTCAGGGCAATGGTTTCTAGGTGATACATCATTGCTGGACAAACTACTGTTTTATGCACCTTTCCCTTCGTTTTTTTCTACAGATATCTTCTTATCACATATCACCCCCGACACTTTCCTAGCCTCCATCCATTCCATCCTGCCTGGGTTTTCTTTTTGACTTTTCTCCCATTCCCCATTGCTCTGTATAGTTGACCCCAGGTACGTAAACTCCTCCGCCCTTCTCCTCTTTTCTCTTTTTGTAATCTTATCGTTTCTTCACCCTCCTTCACATGTACACACATGTATTTTGTTTTGTTTCTACTGACTTTCATTCCTCTTCTTTCTAGTGCCTTTCTTCACTTCCTAAGCCTGCCTCCCGATCCTCCCTTGATTCGCTGTAGATCACTACGTCATCCGCAAACGTCATAGTCCATGGCGCGTCCTGTCTAATTCCATACGTTAATCTGTCCATTACTATGACAAACAAGAGCGGGCTGAGGACCGATCCCTGAATGCAATCTTACCTTCAAGTGGCAGCCATCGGTAGCCCCAACATACATATCATCTATTATAATGTTGGCAGCTACTAGAAATATTACGAATGCTAGTACTACTTCTGCGACTACTATGTTCACCACTATTATTATGATTAACTTTTGTTGTTGTCATTGCTGTTGTTTTTTACCATCGTCATTATTATCACTCTTAGTTGGCTTTGTTAAGTGGATTGTGAAATGTAAAATGATTTATGTGAACCTAACATGAATTGCCTGAAAAGGACAATAAAGATTTTATTATTATATCTTGGACTACTTTCACATACTTCTCTGCTACAACTGAATTCATCCTCCGTACCACGGCTTATGTTGGAACCCTGTCATATGCTTTTTCTTAATCTACAAATACGGAGTGTAATTTCCTCTGGCCCTCTCTATACTTTCCTATCAGTATTCTTGAGGCAAACAGTGCATCAGTATTACTTCCCCTGGCATAAAACAACATTGTCGTTGACATACCTGTACTTCTCCTCTTGATCTAGCTTCTACTACTCTCTCCCATACCTTCATGCTATGGCTGATCAATTTTATACCCCCATAATTACCACTCCTTTATTTTTGAAGATTGGAACAAAATGCTTTTTGCTTCATTCGTATGGCATCCTCCTTCCCCCTTCCCTCTTTCCAAGATCTTACTAAATACATTTGCAAAGAACTCTATTGGTAAGGCATCTGGACCAACTGCTTTTCCCCTCTTCATCTTTTTTCTTGCTGCTCTTACTTCCTCTTTGCTTATTTGATCCACTTCCTTGTTAACAATCACAGCTTCTTCACTTCTACATACTCTCTCGTTTTCTTCGTTCATTAGTTTATCAAAGTATTACTTCCACCTTTTCAAGATTATGTTCTTCTCCTATCAATACACTTTCTCTTTCATCACTTGCTGGAAGTCCCTTCCAGCTCTGTCCTTCTGTTTCGCTATGCGGTATAAACTATCCTTTTCCTCTTCCTTTATGTTGAATTTTTCATACAGGTTTGCGTAATGCTTCCGTCTCAGCCTATGCAAATGTGATCTGCGCATCCCGTTTGTTTCTTTGTCTTCCTGCCTGCTTTCATCGTCCCGTTGTCCATCCCACTTCAATTTTGCTTCTTCTGTTGCGCCTTATGCATTCCTGTACATCTTCATTCCACCATCATGTTTCTTTTCTTCCATTCTATTCTCGAATATCACGCCTTTACAGTTTCTGGGATTGCATTCTAATTACCTAACTTCTCTTCATCTTACCTCGTTGCTCGCGTCGCCTCCTCCCTAAATTTCACACGTTAGTTAGTTAGTTCTCCTCATTCAGTTTCCACCATTTTATTTTTTGGCACGTTATTCGTTCTTTTCTTCGCCTTTTCCTTCACCTCCAGAGTAAGTCCGTCCTTTTTTTTTACCTGATCTTGTGTTGTAATGATATCTCCTATATAGCAGACAATCTACTTGTTGGTTTATATCCCCACTCTTGTAAGTTGTCACAAGTTCCTCTTTGTTTTTTAAACATGTGTTTACTATGACATATTCAACCCTTTAAGCAAAGTCCACCACTCTCTGTCTCTCACCGTTCCTTTCCTGCAGTTCATATCTTCCCATGGTATCTTCATCATCTTCAATTCCTTCACCGACATGCCTGTTTAAATCTGCGTCAATCATTAGTTTCTTTCCACTTGATTCCATCCTTTTATCTAATTCACTCCAAAAGTTGTCCTTCTCCATTGCGCAGCCTATCTGTTGGGGGGGGGGGGGGAGGGGGGGGAAGGGGGGATGTGCGGTGATCACGTTCATCAAAAACCCCTCAATTTCAAGCTTCACAAATATATTATTCTGTCTGAAATTCTAGATCTAGATCTAGTCACTTTCCAAAAGTTCCTGGCATACGCCTTCTTCTATCTTATCTAGCTTTAGATCTAGATCTACGTCTAAATATCTGGAGTTAGATTCTCTAGATCCAGCTGTAAATTTCTAGCTCTAGATATAGATTCTAGATTTCTAGATCTAGATTAGACTCTAGATGAGAATAATTATATAGAATCTAGTTCTAGATCTAGTTAGATTTAAAATCTACGCACAGTGGCAGTAGTAGGTCGAGACGGAGAGATGTGCAACATTCTTATATTTATGATCTTCCTAATCCTACATCTAAACGATGGATTCTCACTTCCCCATCATTTATCGATCAATAGTCAAGATCTGCTCTACTACATGTACTATTATTACGCAATCTAGATGTAGGTTTAATGAGGTAGGCTAGATTCTTTGTAGAACTAAATCTAGATCTAGATCTACAACTAGATAGATCTATATATCTCCTTTAATTTTTTTGTTTAATTTATAGAAACTTACAATCCAAATACCTAGCTAGCCTCTAGATCTAAGGTCAATCTAGATCTATTTGTCTCATGTTTATCTAATTTAAATCTAGAGCTAGTATATTGAATCTTAACTTCAAGACATACCGCATTCGTTTCAATAGATAAGTAGGAATATAATGAAATAGTGAAATAACGTTCAATGATTTCTTCTCAGACAAAATATTTCTAATGCCACCTCATTAACATGTGGTAACATTTTATTCAAAAATATTAATTTTCAATGTCGCGGCCTCAAGCCATAACAAAGATGTGAGAGAAATACTTTTTGTTTGAGTCCTTGAAATTACTAGAAAATTAGAATTTCATTATAATTATAATACTTCAATACTCTGATCTGTCTTGCTCTCCTTAAAAAAGTGTTTCCTTTGGTTCAGTGCTCCTTACTCTTTCCCTTTGTTCCTTTCACTCCCTCTTTATTATCAATTCTAGTCTCTCTCAGATTCTCTCTCTCTCTCTCTCTCTCTCTCTCTCTCTCTCTCTCTCTCTCTCTCTCTCTCTCTCTGATATCTCTCTCTCTCTCTCTCTCTCTCTCTCTCTATCTCTCTCATCTCTCTCAGTTACTCTTGATCTAGTCTCTCTCTCTCTCTCTCTCTCTCTCTCTCTCTCTCTCTCTCTCTCTCTCTCTCTCTCTCTCTCTCTCTCTCTCTCTCTCTCTCTCTCTCTCTCTCTCTCTCTCTCTCTCTCTCTCTCTCTCTCTCTCTCTCCCTCTCTCTCTCTCTCTCTCTCTCTCTCTCTCTCTCTCTCTCTCTCTCTCTCTCTCTCTCTCTCTCTCTCTCTCTCTCTCTCTCTCTCTCTCTCCCTCCCTCTCTCTCTCTCTCTCTCTCTCTCTCTCTCTCTCTCTCTCTCTCTCTCTCTCTCTCTCTCTCTCTCTCTCTCTCTCTCTCTCTCTCTCTCTCTCTCTCTCTCTCTCTCTCTCTCTCTCTCTCTCTCTCTCTCTCTCTCTCTCTCTCTCTCTCTCTCTCTCTCTCTCTCTTCTCTCTCACTTTCTTCCCATTCAAAGGTGCCTCATCAAACAACTATCTTTTCATCTTTTCTCGACCGTC
>JAXRKP010001360.1:85000-102500 GCA_037039925.1 Doris montereyensis | reverse complement strand
ATTAGCTAATTTCCAGTCATTTGGTACAATTCCTGTTTTAAGAGAGTTATTGAAAAATAATAGAAAGAGGAAAACTTATTTCATTAGCGACCTCTTTCAATAAATGTGGATGGAGACAGTCAGGCCCCATACTTTTCGTAACATCCAGATTAAGTAATCTTTTCAATATTTCGTTCTCTGAAATGACAATGTCAGATAAATAGTTACCATTATTAAATTCACACAAATAAGGTATGTTTGTACTATCCTCATTTACAAAAACACTAGCGAAAAATTCATTTAGCACCTCAGCTTTTTCACGGTCACTTGTCATATTACCGTTCGCTCCCTTTAGAGCAGAGATCCCTGTTTTTCTCTTTAATTTGGTATTTACATATTTCCAAAAGCAGATTTCTTGTTTTAATTTCAGTAGTTATTTTCTTTTCAAAAGATGCTGTGGCCTCTTTAATGATACGTTTTGTAGCTTTTCTTACGTCAATATCTTTCTGATAATCATTTATATTTTTATTTTCAAAAGTTTCTTGAACAATTTATTCTTCTTGTTAACATGTTTCTTAACATTTCTAGTCATCCATAAACGTTTAGATTATCCACAATTTGGTTTGTGGAATATATTTAGATTCAACATCTTTCAACTTATTTTTAAATAATACCCAGGTTTCATCAGCATTCATATCTCTTAGAATTTTTCCAATCAGTGTTGTTTAATTCTTTTCTACAATTATCATAATTTCCTCTATAATAATTGCAGCGTAGAAACTGATAAATTTTTTGATCGAGTTGATAATTAAGAGATATATGCAATACATCGTGATCACTTTTTCCTAGTGGGGCTAGGTGCTCTACACTTTTTATATAATTATCATCCCTACATAGAATGAGATCAAGAATATTACTGGTTTGATTTACACTATTTCTAGTTGGCTCTTTAACAACCTGAATTAAGAAGGCATCTCTAATCGTTTCAATGAACAATGCCTCTAGGTTCACATTACAAAAGCCCCTTCCAATTTATACATGGGAAGTTAAAATCACCGGTTACCACAATGAAGTCAAATTTACTTTTATATCAATAGCAGAAAAATCGTCTTTGATGTTGCTTATAAATTGTATTTTATCGAAGTTTATATTTCTGTAGACGCTTCCAATCAAAATCTTCAATTTTTTAAAAGCGAATGTATACCTCACATTTTCAATTACAGGGTCACAATTTAAAAAGAACATTCTTGCGGGTCAAGTAATTCAAGAATATAAATGGCTACACCTTTGATTAGAAATGTATTAAAAAGAGCATGTAATTAGTAATTGAATATTCGATATGTATATCAATATCACAATTATGTTTTGGCATTATTTCTGTTAAACAAATAATTGTTGGTCTATGGTCTGCAAACAATATATTTAATTGATTTCTTTTGTTAAGTAAACCTTCCGCATTTTTACATAATACAATAAAATCGTCATCTAGTCTATCTAAAGAGGGATAATAAGTAATGTGTCCCCGGCTGAGTCAATAGTCGCGTTGTGCAAAGGTCTTTTCCAGGCGTCGTCCGTTTCTTGTTCTAGTTGCCATTGGTGTGGTGTAGACGGATGTGGCTGATCTCCCTTGTCATGGTGACCATACCCCCACCTTGTCGTTTAATCTTTAATGAAGTTCGAGAGACTTGATGAATTTGACGTCTTTGTCCATATGAAACATTGCTAGTATAATGATATACTTTGTCGTCACCTTCAGAAGTTGAGGGTTGTGCCCGTCGGGGACCTGGTTGGCGATTCACGCGGTGAACAGGCGTTGGTGATTCTACTGATTGGCCTGTTTTTCTTGAAGTGGGCTCTGACGAAGTGAGAGATTTGCTCTGAACAGGTGGGAGAGGGGATCTCTTTAGAGGCGTTCTTCATGCTTTGAATTGGCAAGACATGGATTGAATGACAACACGAAGCTCCCCGGAAACCATGACACGTCTCACATTGTTTCCTTATTGGAGCATGGTAAACACTCAATTGGTGAATGTATCGAGAACTGTTCCTCAATAGAACGGCATGGATCGACCAAGATCCGTCGACCATCGGTAGAACATCCAATTACATTACCATTAACTGTCCATGCATCTTGGACAGAATGATGGTTCCTGACTTCGTGTAAAAGCTGAAGATTAAATTTAAATGCGGTGAGATCTTCTGTAATTGTGACGTCCGTTCCTTTGAGACATTTTCGGGCCTTAATCACACAATGTCTTGTGATCCGACTTACAAATTTTACAATAATCCCGCGAGGTCTTCATGTTTTGCTTTCATCGGTTCTGTGAATCCCATCGACATCATCGGCACCAATGTCCAGATGTAGATTGTAATAAAACATATCTAAAACCAATCCCAAACAATCATCAATTGATTCGTATTCGGATGGTTCATGGAATCCATATATTGTGATGGAGTTTCTTCTTGTATACTGTTCTAGTTTTTTTGTCTGAAACTGATTAGTTTCATCTCATTTTTGTAATGACGAATTTTTAGCCTCTAAGGCCAATAAGTCCGATTTTAGTCTTTAGTCTCTGATTTTCAATTGTAGATTGAAGGACTAAATCTTCCAGAACGCTGCATTTTTTTATCAAATGCCCTGATTATTTCATCTTTAAAAACAGATAACGGATCAGGGGTATAGATATAGAAGATGATTGATCGTCAACGAGACAATATTTCTGTTTCTTCTTGCCCATTGTAAACAATGATAGATTTAGACTAAGATCTAGATACACAGCAGAAATCTAATTCATTATTATAGACTTGAAAGAGAGTCCAATCCACTCTTGAGTAGGTTCCGTATTGAGATATGATTAGTTCCAACTAAGACATAGAATACAAATCATACTATTATTTTAGATTCTAGCTCCACATTATTCTATGACAAGAAAAAACGTTGTCGTACCGTAAAAGCATTAATAATAATTCAAGTAATTCATATCCTTTACAAGCAAAGAATCAAAATGTACCCCACGTTGTTGAACGAAAACGCATATGACCTACCAAGGTAATTCCCACAAAATTTCACTCATGCTCGATGCTATAATTCTATTATACTCCACCACTGGCTGACGTAAATATAGCTGCGACTGCGATTGAAATGTTGAACATTGTTCATGACCAACAAAGAAAATCGGCAAGTTGTGTCGTATGTATCACAGGCACTTCAATCACTGCATTCTCGACACCACCCTTAGTCAATGGCCCCCTGGGCCAATCTGTCCACGATCACCGAATATAAGATCATGTTCATCAGAGCGTAGCCCAAAAAAAATAAATGGCGGAGTTTCCCCAAATACCCTCAATGACCAAAGAGTAAACCTGCCCCAGCGAGGGAGTTAAGTGGCATTGAGAGGGTGGCTCCCCTCTTATTGCCCAAATGTAGCACAACGGAGACAACCCTATCGCCGACGGACGGGTTAAACCGCAGGGACCCACAACTGGCCCCAAGCCAACTGAAGTCTCCGTTTCAAGGGTTCTCTAGGGCGACTCAAAACGTCATGGAACCCTTTAAAGAAGAAGACACTACCTTCTGAAATACAGGGGGACTCGGTAGTCCAGAGGCAACGTGTTTGTCTCTGAGCCACATTTTTCAACCGTTTGCGGGGCTCGAACCCTGCTTTGAATGTAGTGATTGGGAAGGGTTAAAAAATTCACGTGACAACGTGGATGATTTGAAGGTCTATGTAGATATATATTTTCTTATGTAAAAATAAATACTTAAAAACTATTGTGTCAAAGAAAGAAAAAAAAATCAAACCGTTTCAACACACCAAACGAAGATAACGAAAGATTTAAAGCATTTATTATGAATCAGAACAAAATGACAATTTTGTAAGGACTAATAACACAATTGACAAAGGAAGTGAAAAATAAAATAAAATCTTGTAAAGAAGCCTTTACAAAGGCATGAGAATACATTTTTAATCAAACAACTCCAGAGAATGTTGGATCAAATTTTTAAAAACAAATATATAGCAGGCTGTCATTAATGTCAAAAGGAACAATCCACATAAATAGTTGAAAACTAAAACAGTTTATACTATGCTAACAAAGTAAATTCCTTTTAGGTTAGGTTTGATGCATGTGACTTTGAAAGAATGAAGACGGAACGAATGAACGAAATTGTGAAGGGTGTACACACCATGGAAAGTTTGTAGTATGTGTGAGAGACGTTTAAGAATGTGTTTGCTGGTGATGTGAATAAGAGGAAAGCTTTTGGAACTGATGGAGTGAAAGGCTTTGTTTTGAAACATTGTGCATCACAAGTTAGATCTCTATATTTTCATCCATTAATAAACATACTCTACCAAACATCTGGAAAACGTCAGAGGTCATTCCAGTCTCTTAAAAAAGTAAAAGAATTAAGTGATTTAAGGGCGTGTGGCTTTGACACCAATTCATTGTTGCCAAGAATGTTAGAAAATTGATTTTGATTCAATTTTAAAAAAATGCTTTTTCTACATTTTGAAATCCCATGCAGCTTGCATATACTGGAAAAAAAAAGAAATGTAGAGGATGATTTCTCTATATTTTTTGGATAATTTTCATAAACATTTAGAAACGTCTCGAAAATTACTGTAGAATTTTGTTTCTTGCTTTCTCATCTGCTTTCAACACCAGTCAACCCCATTTAATAATTACAGATGAAATGAATATCAACAACAAAAAATCTCATAGCTTGGATGTTGTACTTAATGACTCGCATACCAAGTAAAAATGAAAAAAATGTTTTGTGTAAAAATTACTAATGCTAACAACAACTTCATTGAAAAAGTATTGTCTAATGTCATTTACACATGAGCCCCACAAGGGGCTGTGTTGTTATCTTTCTTATTTACAACTTACACAAACAATTATCATCTATACTAACTTCATGTAAAACGCGTCTCATGAAACTTGAAGGTGACACCACAATTCAAGGTCTCTTATGAAGTAACGAAAACGAGTGTCGAAAAGATGTTGATTTATTTGTTATGTGGTGTGAAGAAAATGTCTTACCATTAAATGTTAAAAGGACAAAAGAAATTATAATTAGTTTCGAAACAAGAAAGATCCACTTTACTCCCTTTTTATGAATGGTTTAAAAGTAGAAGAAGTGGGAGAATATAAATACTTAGGTGTAACAATAGACAATCAGCTTAATTGGAAATGTCATTTAAGTCTTGTACATAGGAAGATGAATAAAATTCCAGGCTTTATTTGCTGTATAAATTAAAATATTCTCATGCTTACAACACGCTGTTGGTACTGTTTTACAAATATATCCGTCAATATGTCATCTATTATTCTTTGATTTGTTGGGGTGGGAAATCTATATTTAATAGCAAGGACAAAATTACTAACAGTATTATCAATCCAAGTATTTCAATTTTCGAACTTGTTTTCTTTTAATAGCAACTTTTAGCAAATATGTTGTGTTTTGCTTCCTAGTTACTAGCATTGTTTTGATTTTCTTTGCATTCCTCCTTTATTTAGTTTATTGTTCATAATGTTGATATTCGACTGAAGGTCACTTTCTGATTTTCGAAACAGAACTAAATCATCGGCAAGTGAAAACATTGATACATTTACTGGTTTGATCTTCTACATACCTACATTTATTTTTTTCATTTTTGAGGATGCCTTTGCCACTGAATCCATAAAACTGATAAACAAAAGAGGACTTACGCCACAACCCTGTCTTACTCCTATATCTACATCAAATTCTGCAGATATGTTTCCAGCTACTCTCACTGCACATGTTGGTTTATTGTAAAAACTTTTAATGGCTTCTATTAAATTTTGCTCTACATTGTTTTTTTTAAGGAATGCCATAGTTCGTCCCTCCTCACAGTGTCAAATGCCTTTCTAAATCAATAAAACACAGGTGCAGGTCAATGCTTCTCTCAAGGAATTTTTATAATATTTAATTTTGTCTAATAGTAAATATGTGGTCTTGTACACTTCTTCCTGGTCTAAATCCACTCTGATGCTCTTCAATCTGATCCTCTACTCTTTTCCTTAGTCTCATTTCCAGCATCCTGGCATATACTTGTCGTGGAACGTTAAGTAGTGATATCCCTCTATAGTTTGAGCATTCCGTAGTTGATCCTTTCTTATGTATTGGTACTACCGTTCACTTATTTCCAGTCGTCTGGCACCTGCTTGGACTTCCATGCTTGTTGGCATATTGCATGTAACAGTTTGTCCGTCTCTCTCCCGTGGTTTTTAATCATTTCTGGATAAACTTGATCTGCTCCTGGGGTTTTTCCTAATTTCATTTTTCTTATAGCTGTTTGGATTTCTTCCATTGATATATCTACATCTTCAGCTGTATTCTCTGCATTACTTGTTACTCTTACTAAATGATCTTTACTCCTTGTTTCATATGTTCTGAGGGATTATATATATACATATATATATATATATATATATATATATATATATATATATATATATATATATATATATATATATATATATATATATATATATATATATATATATATATATAAAACTGTATATCTCAAAACTTTAACCGCTCTAATCTCAGGAACCACTGCCTCCCCAACCTCCACATCTCGCATGTAGATTACAAATACCCTGCTTTAGGTTCTTAGCGAATAAACTCTTGTTTCAAATCAGTGTTTTAATTGATTGGAAAAAGGTTGTTTTTGTCTGCGATCAACGAAACTTTTTATTTTTATTGTTACCCATTCTCAACATTAAATCTGTAATGAAAAGCTTGCATAACCTAAGTATCGGACACTCTACCGATGCTTCCTATCACCCTGCATCAACTAACCTATTATGTAATTCATCGTTGAAAAAAAGAATGTCGTAAAAGAGTAATCATAATCATCATTGTCTATGGGCATGCTTGGAAATAATAAAGTAGATCATTGTCTATGGGCATGCTTGGAAATAATAAAGTAGATCATTGTCTATGGGCATGCTTGGAAATAATAAAGTAGATCATTGTCTATGGGCATGCTTGGAAATATTAAAGTAGATCGTTGTCTATGGGCATGCTTGGAAATAATAAAGTAGATCATTGTCAAAAGTACCATTTTGAGAAAATCGCATTTGAAACTATTCTTCTGCTATTTGAATGGGGTTTTTTTTCTCACATAAACCTAGAAACGAACACGATAATACATACTTGGATCATCACACCAAGTGCATCGAATAATATGTCACATAATATACTGGCGATCTAAGGCAATATTCAGGACAATTAGATTTTTTGGATAGAGTCTCCGCCAAAAGGTCTGTCTGTCTGTCTGTCTATCTATCTGTCTGTCTGTCTGTCTGTCTGTCTCTCTGTCTGTGTCTATTTTCTCTCTCTCTCTCTCTCTCTCTCTCTCTCTCTCTCTCTCTCTCTCTCTCTCTCTCTCTCTCTCTCTCTCTCTCTCTCTCTCTCTCTCTCTCTCTCTCTCTCACACACACACACACACTCTCTCTCTCACTCACTCTCTTTCTCTTTCTCTTTCTCTCTCTCTCTCTCTCTCTCTCTCTCTCTCTCTCTCTCTCTCTCTCTCTCTCTCTCTCTCTCTCTCTCTCTCTCTCTCTCTCTCTCTCTCTCTCTCTCTCTCTCTCATGTAACTATCTATTCAACTATCTATCTGGATCTTTCTATCCATCTATTTGTCTATCTCAGGTGTGTAGTTAACATCAAGCTTAGTACAGGGGCTAAGTACAGGCGCCCCTGTGGTAGGCTATATACGTGTTCATATCGTCCATAAGATTAATAGGATATAAAGGAAACATAACTTGTCACAGCTGATGTAGGTTACCTGGAAACATTGGACTCCTGCTTGGTGTTTAATTCCAGTGCTATTGAAAGGATACGATTTGGAAAAGGGGATGGGGCAAAATATAGGAGGGAAGAGGGAAGATTGATGAGTGAGTGGGGGGGGAGAGAAGTGTGAGATGGGGCAGAGAACTTGATGAGAAACTTTCGTTTTGTTTGGTGTTTGGTTTTTTGGTTGTTTTTTTTACTTGGAAACCACGTATTTAATAATAATAATAAATCTTTATTGTCCTTTTCCGGCAATTCATGTTAGGTTCACATATTTTAATATTTCAAGTTAAACATCGAGTAACAACGAATATTCCAGCTCTCATAACCGTCTGCCTAAAGGCAAACAGTAAGGCAATGGGCCATGTCCAAAGTGGATAATATTAAAGCCCCATACGAACAAAGACGAGACGAATGCAAGGAACAGCCAGAAGAAGAAAAAATCCTGGCCACCATGGGAATCGAAACCGCGACTTCTGCGTTGACACCCGTCGCTCGCCTCGCCATGAAACGAAAGAGTGCTACCAACCGAGAAAACTACGTTCCTTGTATTTGTCTCGCCATTGTTCCTACTGGACTTTAATTGTATTCAATGTCCTATACGTCTATCATACTAACTACCAATATAGCTTTGCTTTGCTCGTGTGTCGAGAGTGTGCATTGGCCTTTGTCTTCTTGCTTTGCTTGTGTTTGAGAGTGTGTATTCCTTTGTCCTTTGTCTTCTTTCTTTGTGTTAAGAGTGTGCATTGTCCTTTGTCTTCTTGCTTTCCTCGTGTGTTAAGAGTGTGCATTGTCCTTTGTCCTTTGTCTTTGTCTTCTTGCTTTCCTCGTGTGTTAAGAGTGTGCATTGTCCTTTGTCTTCTTTTTTCCTCGTGTGTTAAGAGTGTGCATTGTCCTTTGTCTTTTTTCCTCAGCTCGTGTGTTAAGATTGTCCTTTGTCTTCTTGCTTTCCTCGTGTGTTAAGAGTGTGCATTGTCCTTTGTCTTCTTGCTTTCCTCGTGTGTTAAGAGTGTGCATTGTCCTTTGTCTTCTTGCTTTCCTCGTGTGTTAAGAGTGTGCATTGTCCTTTGTCTTCTTGCTTTCCTCTTTCCTCGTGTGTTAAGAGTGTGCATTGTCCTTTGTCTTCTTGCTTTCCTCGTGTGAGTGTGCATTGTCCTTTGTCTTCTTGCTTTCCTCGTGTGTTAAGAGGTGTATTGTCCTTTGTCTTCTTGTGTGCATTGTCCTTTGTCTTCTTGCTTTCCTCGTGTGTTAAGAGTGTGCATTGTCCTTTGTCTTCTTGCTTTCCTCGTGTGTTAAGAGTGTGCATTGTCCTTTGTCTTCTTGCTCCTTGAGTGTGCATTGTCCTTTGTCTTCTTGCTTTGCTTCTTCGCTCCTTGTGTAGCCATAGGCGGAATCTATTTCATATTATTAGTATTATCATTGGTTTCAGTCTAGAGGACGATTGAGCAATGGTGTCGCTTATTTAGATTACAGACCATTTCATGTTACCACAAAGGTCCCTACAGACGTCTCACCTTTGTCACTTATAACTTTCTAAATTTTTATCTGATTTTTAGTAGCAGGGAGATCCTGGTTGATCTTCATTTTTTCTTTTTCTTTTTTTCTTGTTGATTTTTTTTAGGCCCCCGGGGGCGGGGCGGGGTGGGGATTTTTTACATGCATTATGAATGTATTTGCCAAACAGGGTTGTTGTGCATGTATTATAAATATATTTGCCAAACGGGGTTGTACATGTATTATGAATGTATTTGCCAAACGGGTTTGTTGTACATGTATTACGAATGTATTTGCCAAAACATCTACGAGGACAGTTCGTTTGTAGAATCGTCAGCGTCATATATCTTCTTCACCTTGGTATGAAACATCGTAGATCGAGAAACGTCAAGTGCTAAACGATTGCTTCTGGTGCTGTCCTCGGACTGTAAAGTTTTGGTGTTGACGTGCAAGTTGACGAGGGGGCGGACTCTCTCAATTCTGTGCGCACACAGCTTGTCCAGATGCCAGAGCTCCGACAGCTGTGCCGGAAGCGACAGCTGCACGCGACGTAGATGAAAATGTCGAGCGCGTGGCGAAGGTAAAAGGCGTCTGTGACCAGCATCTCAGCGATGAAAATACGAATCGTGGGCCATTGGTTCCGATCGCTGTTCATCTCGTACATTTTCGAGACGGAAATGGCGAAGTGAATGATACTGGGCAACGTGGACAGGAAGATCCAGCCGCTGTTCAAAATTGTCAGCTGCATGAAGAGGACGCTCTGCTGATACATGGACGCAGACATGACTCTGGACTTACCGCTTTTCACGAGAAACAGCATCGAGCCGCTCAGAAGCAGGATGATGACGACGGGCAACATGAACTCCAGTACGACGTACACCCACACAACCTTTTTACGCTCGATCTTCAGACTGCACGCCGAGTCCCACGTCACAAAGAAAAAGCGGACGCAATAGGCTGAGCACGTGACGACCAGCACGAAAATCATCCGTATAAATCCACGCTTTCCTATCGTCCTGGTGAAGAAGGTGTGCGGCAAGGCCACTGCCAGAAAGCGTGACAAGAGCAGCAGGATCAGGCTCCACACGTTCACGCAGTTGGCAGTGGCCTGAATCCAGCGGTACAGACGGCACAACACCACCGGAAAGTGCACGTTCACGTAACACCAGGTGATCATTCTTGGCACGGACAGGAGCAGGAAGAGCATGCTGGAGACGGAGTTGGCGACGAGCAGCACCGTGACAAAGCTTCTCCTGTTGGTGTTCCGGAAGGTGATCAGTGTATGGAACACCGATCCAGGCAAGCCGAAGAGCAGCATGAACAGGCCCATCGTCGTATTGAAGATGCAGGCCCTTTTTGTGGCTTGTTCTATGTCAGACTTTGTAAGCCAGGTAAGCCCTGATGTGTTCACCTCCTTGAAACCTCCGCATCCTTTCATGGAAAAGATCAACTCCATGCCTGAACGAGTTGGTGTACACAGTTTTAGGCAAATATGATAAAACGCTATCCACAGAGCATTCGGACTAAGGAACGGGTAACAAGACCGTTTATGTTGCCGCCAACTGACCTTTTAGACGTGGCATGAACTACCTTTGTCATGCGCTGCGCGGAGCACCTGAAATGATATTAATACTGATAATAATATATCTTATGGGTTTACAATGACAAAGAGATCTCTCTCTCTCTCCTCTCCTCTCTCTCTCTCTCTCTCTCTCTCTCTCTCTCTCTCTCTCTCTCTCTCTCTCTCTCTCTCTCTCTCTCTCTCTCTCTCTCTCTCTCTCTCTCTCTCTCTCTCTCTCTCTCTCTCTCTCTCTCTCTCTCTCCTTGTAGTGTGTGCTTCCATCGCCCAACCACACACAAAGCAATTATTGTTATAATCCTTGAGGCGGTAATGCACATTGTGTAGTATGTCATGATTATTATACTCACTAACGTACTGAGGCCTGCTTCCCCTTCTGGGGACACAAGCCATCCACAAGTGCCCCCTCCCCTCCCTCCCTCCCTCCCCCCATTTCCACGGTCCCAGGCTATCTTTGCTAGCCGCACCCCATCTTCTTTGTTTGTACCTCCAATCCTGGTGTTTGTGGATATCGTTAGTTACTTCCAGATATTTGTCAACGACATTTAAGTTGCTCTTGCTTTCCCAATTTTTGTCTTTCACATCAGCATCTGTCCCTCCTTGCCAATCGATGACATTGCCCAGGTATGTGAAAGTGTTGGTCTCTTCAAAGGGAGATCCGTCTAGAAGAATCATGTTTTCGTCCTCGCCTCCATCATTTATTTCCACCAATTGTGTCTTTGAATGTATGTTGAGACCAATGTGAGCTGCATATGACTAGGTTAATGTTGAGGTCTTATCCTGCATCTGCTGTTCGGTATTGGAGAGAAGGGTGAGTCATCTGCGAAGTCCATAGGAATGCCATTTTTCTTGTCTTCTGTGGTTTTTCTCATCACACCCAGTAGATGGCCAGTAGAAATAAGAATGGTGAGAGAGAGAGAGAGAGAGAGAGAGAGAGAGAGAGAGAGAGAGAGAGAGAGAGAGAGAGAGAGAGAGAGAGAGAGAGAGAGAGAGAGAGAGAGAGAGAGAGAGAGAGAGAGAGAGAGAGAGAGAGAGAGAGAGAGAGAGAGAGAGAGAGAGAGTATCCCTGGCGCGACCCCCCGGTCTCTACATGGAAGCGACAGGTCACGTGTCTTCCGTGTACAACTTGGCACGTAACTCCCTCATACGACGTTTTTTTTATTAAGTTCGCAACTTTGGTAGGAATACCATAATGTCATAGGAATACCATATCGTTGTAGGAATACCATAATGTCGTAGGAATACCATAATGTCGTAGGAATACCATAATGTCGTAGGAATACCATAATGTCGTAGGAATATCATATGTCGTAGGAATACCATATTGTTGTAGGAAACCATAATGTCGTAGGAATACCATATTGTTGTAGGAAACCATAATGTCGTAGGAATACCGTATTGTTGTAGAATACCATAATGTCGTAGGAATACCATATTGTCGTAGGAATACCGTAATGTCGTAGGAATACCATAATGTCGTAGGAATACCATAATGTTGTAGGAGTACCATAATGTAGTAGGGATACCATATTGTTGTAGAAATACCATAATGTCGTAGGAATACCATATTGTTGTAGAAATACCATAATGTCGTAAGAATACCATATTGTTGTAGGAATACCGTAATGTTGTAGGAGTACCATAATGTCGTAGGAATACCATAATGTCGTAGGAATACCATAATGTCGTAGGAATATCATAATGTCGTAGGAATACCACATTGTTGTAGGAATACCGTCATGTTGTAGGAGTACCATAATGTCGTAGGAATACCATAATGTCGTAGGAATACCATAATGTCGTACGAATACCGTAATATCGTAGGAATACCATAATGTCTACGAATACCGTAATGTCGTAGGAATACCGTAATGTCGTACGAATACCGTAATGTCGTAGGAATACCATAATGTCGTACGAATACCGTAATGTTGTAGGAATACCATAATGTCATAGGAATACCGTAATGTCGTAGGAATACTGTGAATGTCTACGAATACCGTAATGTCGAGGAATACCGTAATGTCGTAGGAATACCATAATGTCGTAGGAATGCTGTCATATTGTAGGAATACCGTAATGTCGTAGGAATACCGTAATGTTGTAGGAATACCATAATGTCGTAGGATTACCATAATGTTGTAGGAATGCCGTCATGTTGTAGGAGTACCATAATGTCGTAGAATACCATAATGTCGTAGGAATACCATAATGTCGTACGAATACCGTAATATCGTAGGAATACCATAATGCTACGAATACCGTAATGTCGTAGGAATACCGTAATGTCGTAGGAATACCGTAATGTCATAGGAATACCATATTATTGTAGAAATACCATATTGTTGTAGGAATACCATATTGTTGTAGGAATATCATAATGTCGTAGGAATACCGTAATGTTGTAGGAATACCATAATGTCGTAGGAATACCATAATGTCGTAGGAATACCATAATGTCGTAGGAATACCGTAATGTCGTAGAAACTGCCATAGGCTCACTCTGTGCAAGCTGTCAAAGGCTTTTTGGAAATTCACAAAGTTAATGTACAATGGTGTGTTCCATTCCAAAGTTTGTTCGATAATGATCCAGAGGGCAGCAAGCTGATCTGTGCATGAACAATCTTTCCTAAGGCCTGCTTGCTGATCTCTGAGTCTGCCATCTACCTTACCCTTCATCCTCTCCAGCAGTATTCTGTTAATGATCTTCCCTGGGGCTGTCAGGGAAGTATTGCTCGGTAGGTTTCACAGCTGCTTAGAGTTCCTTTCTTGGGTAGCTAAACTATGTGGCCATCTTTCCAGTCCTTCAGTACTTCTTCTCTATCCCATATATTTTCAAACAGCGGTAAGTGTATGCCTACAGAAGTTTCGATGTCTGCCTTCAGGGCTTCCACAGGTATTTCATCAGGGTCTGCTGTCTTGCCGTTTTTCATTTTCTTTATGACGCGAATGACTTTGCCCTCTTTGGTTTCTCGCAGTTAATAGACATATCTGTTTCTGCTGCGGGAATGCATGGTGAGTCCTGTGGTGCCGGCCTGTTGAGTAGATCTTCAAAATACTTCGCCCATCTGTTAAATTTTTCCTCGTTGCTTGTGATTATCTTTCCTGCTTGCTTGTCCTTGATAGATCGTTCAGGTTTGAGAACTTGCCTGTCAGTTTCTTCGTGGTTTTGTATAGTTCTTTTATGTTTCTGCATCCTGCTGCTTCCTCTGCTTCCTCTGTCAGGCTATCGATGAACTTTCGTTTATCACATTTCACGTTTCGTCCTACTTCCTTGTGAACTTCGTTGTATTCTGCTTGGGTGCAGCTTTTCCTGCTCTAGTTCTGCTTTGGTTAACTGCCTTTCTTCTGTCTCCGTGTTTGTATTTTCCCCTAAGAGTGTCTGATGTCATCCAATCGTTTTACCGACTTTTCCTTAGTCCTAGCACTTTTTTGCATGTTGTCCTGATAGCTTCTCTTGACTTCATCCATTTAGTGTTTATGTCTATTTCCTCACTATGATGGTCTTGCAAAGCTTGTAATCTGTTTTTCAAAGTCAAAGTAAATGAATCTCTAATTTGTGGATCGTACAACAGTCTTACATTGAGTTAAATCTCTTAGAACTTTTGTTCTATGGGGTTCCTCTTCAACCTGAGTCTAAGTTTGGTAACCAGAAACTGTGATGTAATACTACATCTTTTCACTCTTTAACGTCCTAAAGGGACTATTTGAACTTTCTACTTATGCAGATATGGTCTATTTAGTTTTCTGTCTTGTTGTCTTGTGATACCCAGGTTGCCTTGTGTATTCTCTTGTGTGGAAACATACTTCTCAATAATTACATTGTTACGTCCACAGAGTTCTGCGAGTCGCTTCCATTTTTATTCATTTCTCCAAGTGCATGTGTGCCCATCACATCTGGGTAGCGTCTGTTGTTATATCCCACTTTCGCATCGAGATCATCCATGAGGCTTGTGATGTGTCTCTCCTTCAGGTTCTTCAGTATTTTCTGTAGCCAGCTATAAAAGTTATCTTTGTTTTCTTCCTCATGGCCATTGGTGGGCGCACATCATTGCACAATGTTCAGCTTGATGTCATTTTTTTCGTTGTTCGGAATCTTGTAGTTATAATCATTGAGCCGTGTGCTTCCCATGTACTCAGATTTCTTTCGGCTACTCCGTCTGTGTGAGTTGTGTCTTCCTTTTCATACAAAGTATCTCTCGTGAATACAGCCTTTTTTGTCCTGACTGTAGCCATTTCATCTCAGTGAGACCAAGTAATGCGGTGTTGTAGTTACGCATCTCTGCTGCCACTTGTTTGGACTGTCCTACCTCATGCATGGTTATCATATTCCATGAACCCATGGTAAGGGGTTTCCTGGTTGACAAAAGGGGGCTCAGTGCTAAAGTTTCCTTTCGGCTTTCGCTCAAATACGTCATATGCCCTACTGCTGCAGGCCCTTCTCCTTCCAGGAATGCAAAATCTTTGACACTTGTCGATGGTTTTGAAGCGAAAGATTGTTTACGGGGTGAGGTTGCTGGCCTTACGCCCAACCCCCCGGCCTGAAGGACTGGGGTTTTGTTCCGATAGTCACTCCTAGGCAGACTGCTCCCCGAGCTGTGAGCCCCACCATCCCCTGCCCCAGCCATGGTTTGAAATCTGAGTTTCCATTCTCCTAGACGGACAATCTTCCCATACTAAGGAGTTCCCATCTACCTAGGATACAGAGGTTTTGTCATTGGCGCCTTCTAGTCGCCATGTTTATCAGTTATTGAGTCATTAGACCATTTGAACAAAGTGAAGGTTCACCATTCACTTCAGTCATTGAGTCATTAGAGCATTGAACAAAGTGAAGGTTCCACCTATTCACTACAGTCAATGAGTCATTAGAGCATTCAACAAAGTGAAGGTTCCACCTATTCACGTCAGTCATTGAGTCATTAGAGCATTGAACAAAGTGAATGTTCCACCTATTCACTTCAGTCATTGAGTCATTAGAGCATTCAACAAAGTGAATGTACCACCCATTCACTTCAGTCATTGAGTCATTAGAGCATTGAACAAAGTGAAGGTGCCATCCATTCACTTCAGTCATTGAGTCATTAGAGCATTGAACAAAGTGAAAGTTCCACCTCATTCACTTCAGTCATTGAGTCATTAGAGCATTGAACAAAGTGGAAAATTCCACCCTATTCACTTCAGTCATTGAGTCATTAGAGCATTGAACAAAGTGAAAGTTCAACACCATTCACTTTAGTCATTGAGTCATTAGAGCCATTTGAACAAAGTGAAGGTTCCACCTATTTACTTTAGTCATTGAGTCATTAGAGCATTTGAACAAAGAGAAAGTTCCACCTATTCACTTCATCATTGAGTCATTAGAGCATTGAACAAACTGAATGTTCCACCTATTCACTTAGTCATTGAGTCATTAGAGCCATTTGAACAAAGTGAAAGTTCCACCTATTCACTTTGTCATTGAGTCATTAGACCATTTGAACAAAGTGAAAGTTCCACCTATTCACTTTAGTCATTGAGTCATTAGACCATTTGAACAAAGTGAAAGTTCCACTATTCACTTTAGTCATTGAGTCATTAGACCATTTGAACAAAATGAAAGTTCCACCTATTCACTTCAGTCATTGAGTCATTAGACCATTTGAACAAAGTGAAAGTTCCACCTATTCACTTTAGTCATTGAGTCATTAGACCATTTGAACAAAGTGAAAGTTCCACCCATTCACTTCAGTCATTGAGTCATTAGAGCATTGAGTCATTAACCGTGAATGTTCCACCTATTCACTTTAGTCATTGAGTCATTAGACCATTTGAACAAACTGAATGTGAAGGTCCACCTATTCACTTCAGTCATTGAGTCATTAGACCATTTGAAAAAGTGAAGGTTCCACCTATTCACTTTAGTCATTGAGTCATTAGACCATTTGAACAAAGTGAAGGTTCCACCTATTCACTTCAGTCATTGAGTCATTAGAGCATTTGAAAAAGTGAAGGTTCCACCCATTCACTTCAGTCATTGAGTCATTAGGTTGAACAACGTGAAGGTTCCACCTATTCACTTTAGTCATTGAGTCATTAGAGCATTTGAACAATGTGAAGGTTCCACCCATTCACTTCAGTCATTGAGTCATTAGACCATTTGAACAAAGTGAAGGTTCCACCTATTCACTACAGTCATTGAGTCATTAGAGCATTTGAACAATGTGAAGGTTCCACCTATTCACTTCAGTCATTGAGTCATTAGAGCATTTGAAAAACGTGAAGGTTCCACCTATTCACTTCAGTCATTGAGTCATTAGACCATTTGAACAACGTGAAGGTTCCACCTATTCACTTCAGTCATTGAGTCATTAGACCATTTGAACAACGTGAAGGCTCCACCTATTCACTTCAGAACAATGTGAAGGTTCCACCTATTCACTTCAGTCATTGAGTCATTAGAGCATTGAACAATGTGAAGGTTCCACTACTTGAACATTAGAGCATTGAACAAAGTGAAGGTTCCACCTATTCACTTCAGTCATTGAGTCATTAGAGCATTGAACAATGTGAAGGTTCCACCTATTCACTTCAGTCATTGAGTCATTAGAGCATTTGAACAAAGTGAAGGTTCCACCTATTCACTT
>JAXRKP010001360.1:62500-72500 GCA_037039925.1 Doris montereyensis | reverse complement strand
GACATCAAATGAGGGGATATCTACACACTTATACAGACATCACACAGTGTGATGTCAGACATCAAATGAGGGATATCTACACACTTATACAGGCATCACACAGTGTGATGTCAGACATCAAATGAGGGATATCTACACACGTATATGTCAGACATCACATGTCAGACATCAAATGAGGGATATCTACACACTTATACAGATCACACAGTGTGATGTCACATCAAATGAGTCAGACATCAAATGATATCTACACACGTATACAGGCATCACACAGTGTGATGTCACATCATCAAATGAGGGATATCTACACACACTTATACAGGCATCACACAGTGTGATGTCAGACATCAAATGAGGGATATCTACACACGTATACAGACATCACACAGTGTGATGTCAGACATCAAATGAGGGATATCTACACACTTATACAGGCATCACACAGTGCGATGTCAGAAAGAAAAACAGAATTGAAAAGGAAAGGGGATTAGATAAGGAGGAGGATGATGAAGCCATTTCATCAGCGTAAACTAATGTGGGTCAAATTTGCATTCCTACACGCATTTTATTTACATAATTTATTTATTGAACCTAGATCTAGCCGTTTCTATGTAATCGACTGAAAGCAACAGATCTATCACAATCGCATTCAGGTCTAGAGGCTGATTACATAATATTGTAAACTTGACCAACAAGGGGACAACAGCCATGCAAGGGAAGCAACACGCAAACTTAAACAATTTTTGGTTTGTTTTATCTATTTGTTTTCTTCTTTTTTTTCCATTATTTCCTTCTGCTTTATCTACTTGTTTTCTTCTGTTTTTCTATTATTTTCTTCTGTTTTTCCTTGGTTGGGGGGGGGGGGCGGGAGGACAGGGGAGGGGAGGGGTTAGCCGGTGAGTTAAATTTTTAATTCATTATGCCGTACTAGTGTGTGTCCGGCATACTCTTAAATTTTAGCTCTAGATTCTAGATTCTACGAGTTTGATTTTGATTTCATTTGATTTACCCACATCCACAACTAAGGTCGTCTCGGGGTTTTTTGGTAGGATTTTTTATTTTGCCCAGACTGCCCTGTAACCAGATAAGTACTCTTTAACGTGCACAGAGCGTTGTGATCTACACACGGGGCCTCCTTTTCAACCTCAGTCTCCGATGGGACTAGGTGTCGATCCGCCTACCTGGATCAGGGGTGTAGATTGTATTCGAAAAACTCGAGAAAATTGTTCAACCCACTACCTTTTGGTTGAGAGGCCGACACCTTGCCTCTGGACTACCGATTCCCATTGTTTCTAGAAGTAGAATCTATATCTAAATTAAACCTAGACCTAAACCTATATTCTATATCTAAATTAAACCTAGACCTAAACCTATATTCTATATCTAAATTAAATCTAGACCTAAACCTATATTCTAGATCTAAATTAAACCTAGACCTAAAACTATATTCTATATCTACAAATTGAATGATTAGATTATATATCTAGACCTTAACCTATATTCTATATCTACAAATTAAATGCTTAGATTATATATCTAGACCTTAACCTATATTCTATATCTACAAATGAAATGCTTAGAGTATATATCTAGAACTAAACCTATATTTTATATCTACAAATTAAATGCTTAGATTATATATCTAGTCCTAAACTTATACTCTAGATCTACAAATTAAATGCTTAGATTATATATCTAGACCTTAACCTATATTCTATATCTACAAATTAAATGCTTAGATTATATATCTAGAAATAAACCTATATTCTATCTCTACAAATTAAATGCTTAGATTATATATATATAGGATCCAAAACGAAAGTTATCTTAAATGAATTCATAACTCTACCTTCTGTTGCTGAGATTGATCTTCATAGTTATACTTTGGTAATACAGCATGTCTAGATTAGATAACAGAGCTGACGGTAATACACAATGCGTGAATAGATAACGAATGTCTTGTAATAAACATTTAGATCTAGATTTAGATCATGTTAGGCCTTAATCTAACTTTTAGGTCGAAATCTATACCAATATCTTACTTGAATTAACATCTTTGTTTACTTATTGCGTTAGATCGATTAAATTGTAATTTGAAAGGAGGAGTCCAAACCTTTTTTGCGCAAACCAAAATGCACTCTCAGGGAAAACCCGTAGGCTACAAAACTCAAACAAATCTTATTAGATCTATATTATCGATCGCCTAACGCTCTTGTTTGTTTCTTTCTTTCTTTGAAGTAACCCTGTCCACCGTAGTGGTGATCTCAGGGTACGTAGCTGACTAGTGTTTCTGACAACTGCCCAGTTAGAACATAAAGTACTTTTAAAAAAACAAAAATATAAAAAAATATGGTCAATGTGTTAAAAATTGATTAATATTTAGTACACTAGATCTGTCGATACACTCCGATTTCTTTCAACAACCAAAATAGTTTCCGGTTTCATTATTCCTAAAGAGTTTGGGAATGTTTGCTTAGGAATAATATTTCATTCGTATATCGACCATATCAGAGCATTAAAAAGGCAACCGCACGAGTAACAGAAAGGCTGGTCCTCATGGGTCAACAGGAAATTCTGTGTCACTGTAAGCCACGAATGACCAATATGTAGGCGGCTTAACACGCTCTCTTCTTTCTATTTCTTACTTCTACATTTGGCCCCATCTGTCATTTTGGGACCACTTCATGAAGCTTGTTATTAACTTCTTGGTCCCACTCCTCCTGCCAAGTTGTGTTAATATAATTATTTACTAAAACCTTCAAGTCTGCATAGCCAAGTAAAGCACTAGGGCTGACATCTTTCGAGCGTGCCTCTTTTGCTAACTTATCGACACTTTTATTTCCCTTGGTATCTTGAGTCAAACACAGACGTCGAAATGGCAGTGATGACTAACGTAAAGTTGTGAAATTTTAAAAAACATTCTTTTCAAATTTCACTGAATTAGCTTTGCCTTCTATTATATTTATTATTTTAACCAGTATATTCTTGATCTCATTCTGTGTAGTGATGATAATTATACATTAAATGGTAAAGCACCTAGCCTCACTAGGGAAAAAGTGATCATGGTGTATTGCATATTATTATCATATCTCTTAATTTATCAACTCGATCAAAGATTGATTAGTTTCCAAGTTGTAACTATTATAGAAGAAAGTATGATAGTTCTAAAAAAAAAAAATGAAAATATTGATTAGAATATTCTAACATATATTATTGATTTTGTAAATGAGGATGTTACAAATATGCCTCATTTGTTTAACTTTATTAATGGTAACTATTTATCTGACATTGTCATTTCAGAGAATGAAATATTGGATAGATTACTTAATCTGGATGTTTCTAAACGTATGGAGCCTGATTGTCTCCATCTGCATTTATTGAAAGAGATCGCTAATGAAATAAGTTTTCCTCTATCGATTATTTTCTATAACTCTCTGAAGACGTGTATCAAATGACTGGAGATTAGCTAATGTTACAGCTACAGTTAAAAAGGGAAATAATTGCAACGCAGAAGATTATCGTCCAATTAGTCAAACATGCATCATAATATGTAAAATGCTTGAATTCATTTAAAGGACTTCATAATAATGTTTCTTGAATCTTATTATGTTGTCTCAATTTCAGTATGGCTTTCGCAATAAACCTTCTTGTAAAACCCAACTATTGGAGGATATGGAATATTTCACTAAATGTATTGAGGATGAAAATGCTTTTAATGTTATACGTTTGGCTTTTGATTCAGTACTCCATGAAAGACTGTTTGTAAAATTTCAGGCTTACGGTATAGTTGGGGATATATTATGATGGATTAAATCGTTCCTATCAAATCACAGTCAGAGACTGACTTTAGACCCGTTAAAAGTGGTGTCCATCGGGGTAGTGTGATAGGGCCTCTCTTATTTATATTATATATAAATTAATGATCTTCCTAATGCAATAAATTCTACTTGTAAAATATTTGCGGAGGATACAAACATTTATTCCCAAACTAAAAACTATCAAGTATTGCAAAATTATTTATACTCTTTGGTTAGATGGTCTGAAGAATAAATATAGATACATTTCATGTATGTTGGTAAAAATAACGCTATGATGTCATATTTTATTGACTCCAAAAGATCCAGTGACTTGTCTTTTATAAGAATCTAAATTTTGATGAACAAATTCATGAATGCATTAATAAGGCAAATATAATTATTGGGATGTAGGGATATGCGAATCGAGGTGATCTCAGCTACTATACTTTCCTCCGATGTCAAATCGCACATGAAGATAGCGAATCGAGGTGATCTCAGCTACTATACTTTCCTCGGATGTCAAATCACATATGAAGATAGTGAATCAATGTGATCTCAGCTAATATACTTTCCTCCGATGTCAAATCGCACATGAAGATAGCGAATCGAGGTGATATCAGCTACTATACTTTCCTCAGATGTCAAATCGCACGTGAAGATAGCGAATCGATGTGATCTCAGCTACTATACTTTCCTCGGATGTCAAATCGCACATGAAGATAGCGAATCGAGGTAATATCAGCTACTACCCTTTCCCTCGGATGTCAAATCGCACGTGAAGATAGCGAATCGATGTGATCTCAGCTACTATACTTTCCTCGGATGTCAAATCGCACATGAAGATAGCGAATCGAGGTAATATCAGCTACTACCCTTTCCCTCGGATGTCAAATTGCACATGAAGATAGCGAATCGAGGTGATCTCAACTACTATACTTTCCTCAGATGTCAAATCGCACATGAAGATAGCGAATCGAGGTGATCTCAGCTACTACTCTTTCCTCGGATGTGACATCGCACATGAAGATGGCGAATCGAGGTGATCTTAGCTAGTACTCTTTCCTCGGATGTCAAATCGCACATGAAGATAGCGAATCGATGTGATCTTAGCTACTACTCTTTCCTCGGATGTGACATCGCACATGAAGATAGCGAATCGAGGTGATCTTAGCTACTACTCTTTCCTCGCATGTCAAATCGCACATGAAGATAGCGAATCGATGTGGACATTTTGATAGCGCAATGTGCTGTAGATTGCGATATGCTTTATACCCCAATTTTGTCATGCATATTGCTCAGCGGGTCTTGAATTATAGTCCTAAGTAGATACAAGAAATCGACCAATGACTATGGCAAGATTGTGACCAAAGTCGACCACTGGCCTCTAAATCGTCTGTTAAACTAGAAACTAATAAATAAACTCCAAACGTCTTGGAACACAGTAATGATAAATCTACATCGGTTTGTTTGTAGCTGAAATACACATTTAACAGCAGGATCTAGATCCAAATGAGCTGTAGGATTGCTGTTTTCTTGATCTAAATTTGGGTTTCACTTCAAACATTACTCAGTGGGGTTGTTTTCCTGTTATTTTCGATGTCGGTGCACCCGCTTTGCATCTCTTTTAGCTGGCTATATTGTAGATCTAGACATTTAAATCTAGATCTAATTCGATTTACATCTAGAGCTAGATCTACAAAAATTCTGCTTTTGCTTTTGATTCTTACCAAGGATAAACTTTAGTAAATACAAAAGCCAGTTATAAGTCTAAAATCGAGACTTAATGGTTTTACTCTAGTTAGTAGTAAAGGCCTAGATATGCAATGAGAGCAAGCGATAATAACGAAGCCATCTCTGGATATGGAGATCATGTGGAAAGACAAGACTTGGTGTAAAGTTGGAAAATAGTTGTCTCATGACAAAGGGGCCTTGAGGTATACACAAACAATGTATGTAAACAAAAAATGAATTAGATCTGCATCCTCTAACCAGTTCCTGAAACTCCCATCACTCGCCAGAGTCGTGTTTTAGGACTTAGAGCATTGTAATTGTTACGACGGTTAATATGGAGCAGGCATTTTACTCTAGATCTAGATGTTGACAAAGGCGAGGACACAATCTAGAAACACCCCATGCTCAATTAATAATTACAACAAAGATGTTTATAATACTCAGTCGACAATCAATAAATGAGGTGAAGCAAATTCACAATGCTGACGTATAAAGGTGGAATCACAGTCATGTAATTCTCTCGCACTTGTCTAATCTATTTCTCGCACTCTCCTACAATCATAGGTACACTGCCTTTTTATACTTAAAAACAAAGACTCTTCCAGAAACGGAAATTTCCAGAACATTCAAGAAAATCCAGAAGCTTCGATGCGATTCTGCAAAGTGCTTCACAAAACGATCGCCTTCCAGACTTAACGTATCGGTACTGGGTACCTCGCACTCACTAGGCCTTAGCACACACTAAGATCGATTAATTCAGGGGTTTTAACTTACTATGGGAACTTTGTTACAGCAATACAGCCAAAATTATTATATTGTGATGGTCCCGCCCATTAAATACAGAGGGAAAATAGTGTGTGTTAAGTCGGTTGGCAAGCACGGTAATGACATTGAGCCATCATGTGTGTAGAGTACCTTTCATTGGATGTCAGTTTCAATTGCTCCATGAGGTATTTAGATTACCTTTCATTGGATGTCAGTTTCAATTGCTCCATGAGGTATTTAGACTACCTTTCATTGGATGTCAGTTTCAATTGCTCCATGAGGTATTTAGACTACCTTTCACTGGATGTCAGTTTCAATTGCTCCATGAGGTATTTAGACTACCTTTCACTGGATGTCAGTTTCAATTGCTCCATGAGGTATTTAGACTACCTTTCACTGGATGTCAGTTTCAATTGCTCCATGAGGTTATTTAGACTACCTTTCACTGGATGTCACTTTCAATTGCTCCATGAGATATTTAGACTACCTTTCACTGGATGTCAGTTTCAATTGCTCCATGAGGTTATTTAGACTACCTTTCACTGGATGTCAGTTTCAATTGCTCCATGATGTTATTTAGACTACCTTTCACTGGATGTCAGTTTCAATTGCTCCATGAGGTTATTTAGACTACCTTTCACTGGATGTCAGTTTCAATTGCTCCATGAGGTTATTTAGATACCTTTCACTGGATGTCAGTTTCAATTGCTCCATGAGGTTATTTAAACTACCTTTCACTGGATGTCAGTTTCAATTGCTCCATGAGGTATTTAAACTACCTTTCATTGGATGTCAGTTTCAATTGCTCCATGAGGTATTTAGATTACCTTTCACTGGATGTCAGTTTCAATTGCTCCATGAGGTATTTAGACTACCTTTCACTGGATGTCAGTTTCAATTGCTCCATGAGGTTATTTAGACTACCTTTCACTGGATGTCAGTTTCAATTGCTCCATGAGGTATTTAGACTACCTTTCACTGGATGTCAGTTTCAATTGCTCCATAAGGTTATTTAGACTACCTTTCACTGGATGTCAGTTTCAATTGCTCCATGATGTATTTAGACTAACCTTTCACTGGATGTCAGTTTCAATTGCTCCATGAGGTATTTAGACTACCTTTCACTGGAAGTCAGTTTCAATTGCTCCATGAGGTATTTAGACTACCTTTCACTGGATGTCAGTTTCAATTGCTCCATGAGGTTATTTAGACTACCTTTCACTGGATGTCAGTTTCAATTGCTCCATGAGGTATTTAGACTACCTTTCACTGGATGTCAGTTTCAATTGCTCCATGAGGTTATTTAGACTACCTTTCACTGTATGTCAGTTTCAATTGCTCCATAAGTTTATTTAGACTACCTTTCACTGGATGTCAGTTTCAATTGCTCCATGAGGTATTTAGACTACCTTTCACTCGATGTCAGTTTCAATTGCTCCATGAGGTATTTAGACTACCTTTCACTGGAAGTCAGTTTCAATTGCTCCATGAGGTATTTTAGACTACCTTTCACTGGATGTCAGTTTCAATTGCTCCATGAGGTATTTAGATTACCTTTCACTGGATGTCAGTTTCAATTGCTCCATGAGGTATTTAGATACACCTTTCACTGTATGTCAGTTTCAATTGCTCCATGAGGTATTTAGACTACCTTTCACTGGATGTCAGTTTCAATTGCTCCATGAGGTATTTAGACTACCTTTCACTGGATGTCAGTTTCAATTGCTCCATGAGGTATTTAGACTACCTTTCACTGGATGTCAGTTTCAATTGCTCCATGAGGTATTTAGATAACCTTTCACTGGATGTCAGTTTCAATTGCTCCATGAGGTATTTAGACTACCTTTCACTGGATGTCAGTTTCAATTGCTCCATGAGGTATTTAGACTACCTTTCACTGGATTTCAGTTTCAATTGCTCCATGAGGTATTTAGACTACCTTTCACTGGATGTCAGTTTCAATTGCTCCATGAGGTATTTAGATAACCTTTCACTGTATGTCAGTTTCAATTGCTCCATGAGGTATTTAGACTACCTTTCACTGGATGTCAGTTTCAATTGCTCCATGAGGTATTTAGACTACCTTTTACTCGATGTCAGTTTCAATTGCTCCATGAGGTATTTAGACTACCTTTCACTGGATGTCAGTTTCAATTGCTCCATGAGGTATTTAGACTACCTTTCACTGGATGTCAGTTTCAATTGCTCCATGAGGTATTTAGACTAACCTTTCACTGGATGTCAGTTTCAATTGCTCCATGAGGTATTTAGATATCCTTTCACTGTATGTCAGTTTCAATTGCTCCATGAGGTATTTAGACTACTTTTCACTGGATGTCAGTTTCAATTGCTCCATGAGGTATTTAGACTACCTTTCACTGGATGTCAGTTTCAATTGCTCCATGAGGTATTTAGACTACCTTTCACTGGATGTCAGTTTCAATTGCTCCATGAGGTATTTAGACTACCTTTCACTGGATGTCAGTTTCAATTGCTCCATGAGGTATTTAGACTACCTTTCACTGGATGTCAGTTTCAATTGCTCCATGAGGTATTTAGACTACCTTTCACTGGATGTCAGTTTCAATTGCTCCATGAGGTATTTAGACTACCTTTCACTGGATGTCAGTTTCAATTGCTCCATGAGGTATTTAGATACCTTTCACTGGATGTCAGTTTCAATTGCTCCATGAGGTATTTAGACTACCTTTCACTGGATGTCAGTTTCAATTGCTCCATGAGGTATTTAGACTACCTTTCACTGGATGTCAGTTTCAATTGCTCCATGAGGTATTTAGACTACCTTTCACTGGATGTCAGTTTCAATTGCTCCATGAGGTATTTAGACTACCTTTCACTGGATGTCAGTTTCAATTGCTCCATGAGGTATTTAGACTACCTTTCACTGGATGTCAGTTTCAATTGCTCCATGAGGTATTTAGACTACCTTTCACTGGATGTCAGTTTCAATTGCTCCATGAGGTATTTAGACTACCTTTCACTGGATGTCAGTTTCAATTGCTCCATGAGGTATTTAGACTACCTTTCACTGGATGTCAGTTTCAATTGCTCCATGAGGTATTTAGACTACCTTTCACTGGATGTCAGTTTCAATTGCTCCATGAGGTATTTAGATAACCTTTCACTGTATATCAGTTTCAATTGCTCCATGAGGTATTTAGACTACCTTTCACTGGATGTCAGTTTCAATTGCTCCATGAGGTATTTAGACTACCTTTCACTGGATGTCAGTTTCAATTGCTCCATGAGGTATTTAGACTACCTTTCACTGGATGTCAGTTTCAATTGCTCCATGAGGTATTTAGATACCTTTCACTGGATGTCAGTTTCAATTGCTCCATGAGGTATTTAGACTAACCTTTCACTCGATGTCAGTTTCAATTGCTCCATGAGGTATTTTCACTAGACAGTTTCAATACCTTTCACTGGATGTCAATTGCTCCATCAATTGCTTTCCAAGTTTCAATTGCTCCAAGGTATTTACTACCTTTCACTGGATGTCTACTAATTTCAGTTTCACTCGATGTCAGTTTCAATGCTCCATGAGGTATTTAGACTACCTTTACTGGATGTCAGTTTCAATTGCTCCATGAGGTTATTTAGACTACCTTTTACTGGATGTCAGTTTCAATTGCTCCATGAGGTATTTAGACTACACTTTCACTGAATGTCAGTTTCACTTGCTC
>JAXRKP010001360.1:45000-57500 GCA_037039925.1 Doris montereyensis | reverse complement strand
ATTCGTTTTCGGGATTGGACATAAAAACCAATTATAGTAGATCTTCCAACAGTGAAGTCTGTTTTGTCAGATAATTTGTTTGTTGTTGTTTAATTCCTGTATCCAGTTTCAAAATGAATTTGTTTGTTGTTGTTTAATTCCTGTATCCAGTTTCAAAATGAATTTGTTTGCTGTTGTTTAATTCCTGTATCCAGTTTCAAAATGAATTTGTTTGTTGTTGTTTAATTCCTGTATCCAGTTTCAAAATGAATTTGTTTGTTGTTGTTTAATTCCTGTATCCAGTTTCAAAATGAATTTGTTTGTTGTTGTTTAATTCCTGTATCCAGTTTCAAAATGAATGTGTTTGTTGTTGTTTAATTCCTGTATCCAGTTTCAAAATGAATGTGTTTGTTGTTGTTTAATTCCTGTATTCCTGTTGTTTAGTTTCAAAATGAATTTGTTTGTTGTTGTTTAATTCCTGTATCCAGTTTCAAAATGAATTTGTTTGTTGTTGTTTAATTCCTGTATCCAGTTTCAAAATGAATTTGTTTGTTGTTTTTAAGTTGTATCCAGTTTCAAAATGAATTTGTTTGTTGTTGTTTAATTCCATCCAGTTTCAAAATGAATTTGTTTGTTGTTGTTTAATTCCTGTATCCAGTTTCAAAATGAATTTGTTTGTTGTTGTTTAATTCCTGTATCCAGTTTCAAAATGAATGTGTTTGTTGTTGTTTAATTCCTGTATCCAGTTTCAAAATGAATTTGTTTGTTGTTGTTTTAATTCCTGTATCCAGTTTCAAAATGAATGTGTTTGTTGTTGTTTAATTCCTGTATCCAGTTTCAAAATGAATGTGTTTGTTGTTTTTAATTCCTGTATCCAGTTTCAAAATGAATGTGTTTGTTGTTTTTTAATTCCTGTATCCAGTTTCAAAATGAATGTGTGTTGTTGTTTATTCCAGTTTCAAAATGAATGTGTTTGTTGTTGTTTAATTCCTGTATCCAGTTTCAAAATGAATGTGTTTGTTGTTGTTTAATTCCTGTATCCAGTTTCAAAATGAATGTGTTTGTTGTTGTTTAATTCCTGTATCCAGTTTCAAAATGAATGTGTTTGTTGTTGTTTAATTCCTGTATCCAGTTTCAAAATGAATTTGTTTGTTGTTGTTTAATTCCTGTATCCAGTTTCAAAATGAATGTGTTTGTTGTTGTTTAATTCCTGTATCCAGTTTCAAAATGAATGTGTTTGTTGTTGTTTAATTCCTGTATCCAGTTTCAAAATGAATTTGTTTGTTGTTGTTTAATTCCTGTATCCAGTTTCAAAATGAATGTTTGTTATTGTTTAATTCCTGTATGTTTCAAAATGAATGTGTTTGTTGTTGTTTAATTCCTGTATCCAGTTTCAAAATGAATTTGTTTGTTGTTGTTTTAATTCCTGTATCCAGTTTCAAAATGAATGTGTTTGTTGTTGTTTAATTCCTGTGTTTGAATTGTTTGTTGTTTTTAATTCCTGTATCCAGTTTCAAAATGAATGTGTTTGTTGTTTTTTAATTCCTGTATCCAGTTTCAAAATGAATGTGTTTGTTGTTGTTTAATTCCTGTATCCAGTTTCAAAATGAATGTGTTTGTTGTTGTTTAATTCCTGTATCCAGTTTCAAAATGAATGTGTTTGTTGTTGTTTAATTCCTGTATCAGTTTCAAAATGAATGTGTTTGTTGTTGTTTAATTCCTGTATCAGTTTCAAAATGTTTTTGTTGTTGTTTAAAATTTCAAAATGAATTTTGTTTGTTGTTGTTTTTCAATTCCTGTATTCCAGTTTCAAAATGAATGTGTTTGTTGTTGTTTTTAATTCCTGTATCCAGTTTCAAAATGAATTTGTTTGTTGTTGTTTAATTCCTGTATCCAGTTTCAAAACGAATGATTGTTTAATTCCTGTATTCAGTTTCAAAATGAATGTGTTTGTTGTTTAATTCCTGTATCCAGTTTCAAAATGAATTTTGTTTGTTGTTGTTTAATTCCTGTATCCAGTTTCAAAATGAATATTTTGTTGTTGTTTAATTCCTGTATCCAGTTTCAAAATGAATTTGTTTGTTGTTGTTTAATTCCTGTATCCAGTTTCAAAATGAATTGTTTGTTGTTGTTTAATTCCTGTATCCAGTTTCAAAATGAATGTGTTTGTTGTTGTTTAATTCCTGTATTCAGTTTCAAAATGAATGTGTTTGTTGTTTAATTCCTGTATCCAGTTTCAAAATGAATTTTGTTTGTTGTTGTTTAATTCCTGTATCCAGTTTCAAAATGAATATGTTTGTTGTTGTTTAATTCCTGTATCCAGTTTCAAAATGAATTTGTTTGTTGTTGTTTAATTCCTGTATCCAGTTTCAAAATGAATGTGTTTGTTGTTGTTTAATTCCTGTATCCAGTTTCAAAACGAATGTGTTTGTTTTTTTTTAATTCCTGTATCCAGTTTCAAAATGAATGTGTTTGTTGTTGTTTAATTCCTGTATCCAGTTTCAAAATGAATGTGTTTGTTGTTGTTTAATTCCTGTATCCAGTTTCAAAATGAATGTGTTTGTTGTTGTTTAATTCCTGTATCCAGTTTCAAAATGAATTTGTTTGTTGTTGTTTAATTCCTGTATCCAGTTTCAAAATGAATTTTGTTTGTTGTTGTTTAATTCCTGTATCCAGTTTCAAAATGAATGTGTTTGTTCCTGTTGTTTAATTCCTGTATCCAGTTTCAAAATGAATGTGTTTGTTGTTGTTTAATTCCTGTATCCAGTTTCAAAATAATGTAATGACGTTGTTTAATTCCTGTATCCAGTTTCAAAATAATGTAATGACGTTGTTTAATTCCTGTATCCAGTTTCAAAATAATGCAATGACGTTGTTTAATTCCTGTATCCAGTTTCAAAATAATGTAATGACGTTGTTTAATTCCTGTATCCAGTTTCAAAATAATGTAATGACGTTGTTTAATTCCTGTATCCAGTTTCAAAATAATGTAATGACGTTGTTTAATTCCTGTATCCAGTTTCAAAATAATGTAATGACGTTGTTTAATTCCTGTATCCAGTTTCAAAATAATGTAATGACGTTGTTTAATTCCTGTATCCAGTTTCAAAATAATGTAATGACGTTCGGTTAATGTCAGGTGGCGTCTTGCTTGTCGTGGCTGGACGTAACGACTAATTATAGAATAGATTTTCCAACGGTGATGTTTGGTTTGTCAGAGAGTTTGTTTGTTTGTTGTTTAATTCCGATATTATGTTTCAAATTAAGATGATGTGTTTGGTTACTGTCAAATCGCGTCTTGTTTTTTTTTTCTCTCATTGATTTTCGGTCGTTAAAGATTAATTATAGAATAGATCTTCCAACTGTGATTTCTGTTTTGTCAGAGGGTTTGTTTTGTTTGTTTTGTTGTTGGGTCTTTTTTTAGTTGTTTTCTTTTTATATTATTATTTGTTGTTTTTGGTTGAGTTTTATGTTTTTTGTTTAAATTTTGATTTTTCTAGAGTAGTCCAATCGGTCGTTAAAAAAATGATATAATGATGCCATCGCAATTATTGTGACCAAAGCTAAAACACAGTGCAAATTCAGGCTTTTTGAGTTTAAGCGGATAACTTGTGGACGAGGACCTGTGCCAGATTTCAGACCATGTTTCGAAGCAAAAAGAAAGGAATTCGGGAATGGCTGTCGCCAAGACGTCAGCTGGATTCCAAACGGAGGACGCCGATCTATTGGTCCTAAGAGTGATGAGAGAAGTAAGTCAGGGATTAATAGCAATGTTTTGACCTATATTATTTATTTGATTGAAGGGACTCGGTAGTCCAGAAGCAAGGTGTCGCTCTCTCAAGCCAAAGGTCGTCGTGGGTTCAAGCTCCGCCAACGGTTGAAACATTTCTCTAGTTGTTTCGAGCAAAATCTACCCCCCCCCCTCCTCTCCCTCTCCCGCTGGTCTCACCTAAGTGTTCGACATCTAGTCCCATCGGAGACGGACGATGAAAAACAGGACTCTTGTGTAAATCCAAGCGCTCTGTGCACGCTATAAAGATCATTTGGTTGTCTATACACGGTAGCTCAGGCGAAATTTTAAACTCCTACCAAAAAGCCCGACATAACCTTAGTTGTGGATGTGGGTAAATGAAATCGAAAACCTATAATGGGCTATGGTACCAAGGCCTAGGGCATGCCCGACCTTGGGAGGGCTCTAAGGTACGATCTAAGATACGATTTAAGGTACGATCTAAGGTGTGATCTAAGATAGATCTAAGTTACAATCTAAGGTACGATCTAAGGTATGATCTAAGATACGATCTAAGGTGTGATCTAAGATAGATCTAAGGTGTGATCTAAGATACAATCTAAGGTATGATCTAAGGTACGATCTAAGATACAATCTAAGATATGATCTAAGGCATGATCTAAGATACGATCTAAGGTACGATCTAAGGTGTGATCTAAGATACAATCTAAGGTACGATCTAAGGTATGATCTAATATACGATCTAAGGTATGATCTAGGATACGATCTAAGGTATGATCTAAGATACAATCTAAGATACGATCTAAGGTATGATCTAAGATACGATCTAAGGTATGATCTAAGATACGATCTAAGGTACGATCTAAGATACGATCTAAGGTATGATCTCAGACACGATCTAAGATACAATCTAAGATACGATCTAAGGTATGATCTAAGATACGATCTAAGGTACGATCTAAGGTATGATCTCAAATACGATCTAAGATACGATCTAAGATACAATCTAAGATACGATCTAAGGTGTGAGCTAAGATACGATCTAAGCTACGATCTAAGGTATGATGTAAGATACGATCTAAGGTACGATCTAAGATACGTTCTAAGGTGTGATCTAAGATACGATCTAAGGTGTGATCTAAGATACGATCTAAGGTGTGATCTAAGATACGATCTAAGGTGTGATCTAAGATACGATCTAAGGTATGATCTAAGATACATTCTAAGGTGTGATCTAAGATACGATCTAAGGTGTGATCTAAGATACGATCTAAGGTATGATCTAAGATACATTCTAAGGTGTGATCTAAGATACGATCTAAGGTGTGATCTAAGATACGATCTAAGGTATGATCTAAGATACGATCTAAGGTGTGATCTAAGATACGATCTAAGGTATGATGTAAGATACGATCTAAGGTACGATCTAAGGTATGATGTAAGATACAATCTAAGGTATCATCTAAAGTACGATCTAAGGTATGATGTAAGATACGATCTAAGGTATGATGTAAGATACGATCTAAGGTATGATCTAAGCTACGATCTAAGGTATGATGTAAGATACGATCTAAGGTACGATCTAAGATACGATCTAAGGTACGATCTAAGTTGTGATCTAAGATACGATCTAAGGTATGATGTAAGATACGATCTAAGGTATGATCTAAGATACGATCTAAGGTATGATGTAAGATACGATCTAAGGTACGATCTAAGGTATGATGTAAGATACAATCTAAGGTATGATCTAAAGTACGATCTAAGGTATGATGTAAGATACGATCTAAGGTATGATGTAAGATACGATCTAAGGTATGATCTAAGATACGAGCTAAGGTATGATGTAAGATACGATCTAAGGTGTGATCTAAGATACAATCTAAGGTACGATCTAAGGTATGATCTAAGATACGATCTAAGGTATGATCTAAGATACAATCTAAGGTATGATCTAAGATACGATCTAAGGTATGATCTAAGATGCAATCTAAGGTATGATCTAAGATACGATCTAAGGTATGATCTAAGATACGATCTAAGGTATGATCTAAGATACGATCTAAGGTATGATCTAGGATACGATCTAAGGTATGATCTAAGATACGATCTAAGGTATGATCTAAGCTACGATCTAAGGTATGATCTAAGCTACGATCTAAGGTATGATCTAAGCTACGATCTAAGGTATGATCTAAGCTACGATCTAAGGTATGATCTAAGCTACGATCTAAGGTACGATCTAAGGTACGATCTAAAGTACGATCTAAGGTATGATGTAAGATACGATCTAAGGTATAATCTAAGATACGATCTAAGGTATGATCTAAGATACGATCTAAGGTACGATCTAAGATACGATCTAAGGTATGATCTAAGATACGATCTAAGGTGTGATCTAAGATACAATCTAAGGTACGATCTAAGGTATGATGTAAGATACGATCTAAGGTACGATCTAAGGTATGATGTAAGATACAATCTAAGATACGATCTAAGGTATGATGTAAGATACGATCTAAGGTACGATCTAAGGTATAATGTAAGATACGATCTAAGGTACGATCTAAGGTATGATGTAAGATATAATCTAAGATACGATCTAAGGTATGATGTAAGATACGATCCAAGGTGTGATCTAAGATACAATCTAAGATACGATCTAAGGTATGATCTAAGATACGATCTAAGGTATGATCTAAGATACGATCTAAGATACGATCTAAGATACGATCTAAGATACGATCTAAGATACGATCTAAGATATAATCTAAGATACGATCTAAGGTATGATCTAAGATACGATCTAAGGTATGATCTAAGATACGATCTGAAGTACGATCTAAGGTATGATGTAAGATACGATCTAAGGTATGATCTAAGGTATGATCTAAGATATAATCTAAGATACGATCTAAGGTATGATCTAAGGTATGATCTAAGATATGATCTAAGGTACGATCTAAGGTATGATCTAAGATACGATCTAAGGTATGATCTAAGGTACGATCTAAGATATGATCTAAGATACGATCTAAGGTATGATCTAAGATACGATCTAAGGCATGATCTAAGATACGATCTAAGGTATGATCTAAGATACGATCTAAGGTATGATCTAAGATACGATCTAAGGTATGATCTAAGATACGTTCTAAGGTATGATCTAAGATACGATCTAAGGTACGATCTAAGGTACGATCTAAGGTACGATCTAAGGTACGATCTAAGGTACTATCTAAGGTACGATCTAAGATACGATCTAAGGTACTATCTAAGGTACGATCTAAGGTACAATCTAGTCCAATATAGGTGAAAACATTGTACTATTACACCCCTTATTATCATGATAAAAGCTATGTCCGATGTTGTGCTTCTTTGGGAAAGACACTTAATTAACACGCACTTTCCCCAGTCTACCCAGGTGCAAATGGGTACAAGCACTAGCTTGGGAGTAAAACCTGCGTCAGACTAGCGGCCTGGCCAGGACGTGATTATTGTCACCTGTTCCGCTTCCCGCTACAGAAACCGGAGTAAGCTCCAGCTCTATAGGACTTAAGGGCCTTGAAAGAACTTGTTTATCATCATGAAATTTAAAAAAAATAAGGGACGTTTCTTAATTTAGAACTAGAATCTATATCTACATCTAGTGTCTTGATCTCAAAATTTAGATTCAGATTTATTAATATATCTAGATCCATCTGTAGTCTAGCGTCTAAATCTACTAACATATTTAACTCAAAGCCAAGGGAAGCGGTGATAGGGGTCGAAAATTCAGAAATATCACCGGCCCGGTTTATTCCTCATTAAAAACACTAATGGGGTGTCTATTTCTTTTTTAGGCTGGTGTCACATAGGTAGGTAGGGGGAATCGGTAGTCCAGAGGCACAGTGTCGGCCTCTTACCCAAAAGGTAGTGGGTTCAAAGCCCGCCAACGGTTGAAGATTTTTTCTCGAGGTTTATATATGAGGGGTGAGGTGCAAAAACCTCTATATCCAAAAAAGAGAACTTGCGAAAATCAAATCATGGGATTTCCGGTTTGGTGCCCGAGCAGGACAGACATCGGTTAGTGAGCTCTCGCCCTTTTGTGATTTCAAGTTTCTTTTGGGGTTGAACGACATCACTATGCCAGTTAGCGGGGATTGTCGACGATGCTGTAATGTCTTATCAACAACATTTTAGAGAAATATCACCTCTCCTCTTTCAAAGTAGCTGGAAATAAAGAGCGCACTACCCTCGTCCTTCGACTTGATTGCATGGAGATGGTCGACATGAGTGTGTCGACAGGTCATCATTAAACTACTGCCAGCTTCAGACGGCCGTCGCCGAGCCAAATAAGACAAAAAAACCTTAGAAAACAACATCATACAAGAGTAGCAACGAAGACAGCAACAACATCTACGAACACGGACTTTATTGACAACAAAGAAAACGAAAGTGCTGACATTCAAGAAACACACAACAACAGTGTGGACATAACCCAGGGTAACGACAGTGATATCCATTCATTCAGTGTGTCAACCATAACATTGCCTCTTGACGAAGCATCTATGGTCGGAAATACAATCAGTAAATCAAATGACCAAGACGACACGGCGACAGATACAAAACACAGCGAGAAGAAGATATATCTACACATTTTCGACACATCTGTCACGTCAGACAGTGAGACCGAGTATGACAATGAAAGTTCTAGCACAAGTAAGAAAAAATTCATCCGTGGAAAACCAACAAGGCGGTAACAGTAATCACACAAGCTTTGATGACATGGTCAAGCAAGTTTATTGTGATAAAATAAGCGTCCAGATCTTCAAAATCATGAAAGACACATGAAAGCATATTACACAGCCAGATCGCAACAATAACTTTTTAAAGCTCGTGTTAGACACATGTCAAACGACACGTGTTATTATTGCAGACACGGATGTTCTCATTGTTGAATGTCGCGTTACTCATCAAAGGGTAAGTCACTTCATCGTCAAGAACAGCTAAGGCAGCAGCCCATATGCGAAAACGCGACAACGACATCTGCTTCATTGGCAAGACCATACGATCTGAATGGATTATGGAGGACTGCGACTATGGAGATCACGTGCAGAATATTCTGACATTGCTACCCCATCTTCAAAACATTGAATCTAGATCTATAATCTATAAAAAGCAAAACTGAGACTAAACTAATACGCATACTAATTTGGTTGCTAGAGCAGTGCCGTCACGTTATTTCCCTCAGCTTAGGGCAATGGAGTTTGTGTGTGTGTAATCACTTGACTTGAATGGCGCTATTATTACCTTTCTATTATGATGAATGATAAAATTAAAAAACCAGCCGCATCAGTCAAAGTCAGAGTCAACATTGGTATCAATATATTTTTGTTTAGAGTAGACACATTTATTGTATGTTATTTTTCTCCAATGCTTTTGCCCGTTGTTTGGAGTGAGGTTACTTATGTCTCAGGTTACATAGGGGAGTTTATGTCTCAGTTGGATGCATACAAGGGCTTCATGTTGTCAGAGGGTTAAATTTGATATTTCAAACAAAAGGTTATGTTTTCATAGTTTTAGACTTCATTATTCACAAAGATTGAAATGACTGAAAGATTAGCAGATAGCTATTATAAGACGCCGTAGCTGTATCAACTGAAATAAGAAACAAGATGATGAATGACACCGGTACCATGTCAACGTCTCTGTGAAATGAGCGTAAATCACGTGCACACGAGTAATTTGAAGTCTGCTAGCATTGCTATTATGATGTGCGAGTTCATTGCAAAGTGAACACATTTCACACATACCTTTGCATATTTTTTTTTTCATTTTTTTAAACAAGTTCAAAACGACATGAGTCAATACGATTTATTCCTGACAAAACGGGTGATATGCTCAAATTCTAAAACTCAATGATTTTAATATCCAAATGTACATCAACATCTAACAGCGATGAGAATCCTTTTTTTAAGTTATTAAGAGGCATTGTAGCCACTTATAAACTGGATAATATATGCGTAATTCTTAACGGAAAAACATGACATAGCCTTCTTTGATAACATTGGTTGTGCTGTCATATTATTACCGTAAGGCCTCTAAAATATAAGTCAACGTGTTCTTATATTTTATATAAATTAAAGAATCAAAATGGATATTGCCTCTTTCAATTTCAGAGACAAAAAATTAGCATTACGACAAAACCATTTTAAAATTACATGCTGAATTTGAAAACCCGATCTCTTTTAGAACCGGGAGGGGTGGGTCATGAGGAAAGCGTTTTTACCCCAAATCGGACACATCTCGTTTATTGAACTGCTGGGTGGAGCAGTTCATTCCCTTCACATTGATACCATGAAAAAGTTCAGTTCTTTCTTTTTTATACGATTTTTTTTAGAAACGATACCGGTCTAACCTTCAACACATCGGTTGTACCTTAAAGCCAGAAAATGTGATTTTGAGGAATTATTTGTAATATTAGCTAAGATCGGCCGCAAACTACAGAAGACTTTTCGCGCATCTGTTATACGCAAAATGACACCCGACATGAGTATAAGGTACCAGGAACAGTTGAAATAGGGTTGACAAGAAGTATTTGAGAACCTCTCCAGATTGTATGACGTTTCAAAGTATTATACTATTCTTTTCTAGGTTTATATGCAAAAAAAACATTCAAGTAACAGAAAAACATTCTTTAAAATGCGATTTTCTCAAAATGTTACTTTTTGACAGTGATTTGCGATCTACTTTTTAATTTATTGCCCGATTGCCCCCTCCCCCACCCCCAATTTTGGTATATAGCATCTATAACGCAAAATAAAAAAATTCCCCCAGCAGTGACCTTTTAAATATCTTCAAATTTTTGCAAAAATAAAAAATAAATTATGATTAGGTTTGCCAAAAATTGGGAAAGTTGCACGAAATCAAAATTGTTTTATGTATCAAAAATCGGAACTGGGTGCGGCTAGATATTGAACCGAATGATAGGCGTGCAACGTTACAGCCAAGTTTGTTCAAAACTGCAAAAAGCGTATTTGAATTGAAGTGGTAGGTATTTTCGCAATGCAATCCAAGATGGCGGCTTTCCCATGGCAACCATATGATAAGAACAAAAACAAATATTTTTTCTCAGATCATTTAGACAACCCGAGTACAATGGTAATGGTTGCAATTGTCAATATCAAATAATTTTTTAAAACATGCTCAGGACCCACCCCCTCCCCGCCCCCTTTTATAAGTTTTTAATTACATTATAAATTTGGGCAATAGTTTCGGAACGTACTATAGATCTAGCCTTGATTTATTGTGTTCCAAAATCTTCGTATGCGCAGAGCATGTCATTTGACTTCATCATAATGATATGCCCATTCTCTCATGTCTAGTTCAATTGTGGTTTTTTTCTTGTTATGCCAATTGGTGTTCATGTCCATGTTTCATGGAGACTGGGCAGTCCAGAGGCAAGGTTTCGGCTTCTCAACCAAAAGGCCCAGCCGACGGTTGACAAATATTCTCTATTTTTTTCGAACAAAATGTACCCCCCTCCTGTTTCCCCCTCCCTGATCCAGGTAGGTGGATCGACACCTAGTCAATCGGAGACGGACGATAAAAAGGAGGTCCGTGTGCAGATCAAAACGCACGTTAAAGATCCCGTGGCTGTTTGCAGGGCAGTCCGGGCAAAATTAAAAATCCTACCAAAAAATCCCGAGATCACTTTAGTTGTGGATGTGGGTAAAAACACCAAATACCATGTTTGATAAGTTATAAGTAAAGAGGTTGATACAATAGCATGACTGATAACATTCAAACTAAATCGGCTTTTGCGATATCATTACTACAGAATATGATATCTCGTAGTGTAAATTTTATCGGTGTCGGTTACCGTGTGTGTGTATGTATGTGTAGATGTATGTGTAGGTGTGTATGTGTGTAGGCGTGTGTGTATATTATCGGCATCCATGATATGTCCCGTGCTCTTCTCTGCGTATCACAAAAAATAATTCAAGTGATCCTTAAGCGGGCTACTCACTAGAGAGGAATTGCTCAGGAGCAGTCCTCAAGGCCCTGACCTTGATCAAGGTCCTTGAGGAAAGATACGTTGGACCCCTTACTATGCAGAAAATTCTCAACGACGCTATTAATAGATTGTGATGCATACATCTTTGCTTTGTGACTTCGTGGGGAAAAGAGAGGAGGGGGGGTTAATTGTAAATGTTTGGTAGCAGTGTTTTGTCGCACTAGAATTTGACGTTGATGACGATTCTGAAGTCAACTGTACACAATTTGGACTTTTGCACCCCATTATTAAGAGCGATGGGAACCCAGACCTTAAAGCCAAGAGAAACTTTTCAGGCTCAGGCTCGCCCTGAATTCAGGAAGAAGCTTTGAGGAACAGGTTTTTTTTTCCATACAGTTTGAACTTTGGCCTCATTTTTTAGGCGTTCGGTATAAACTACTTGAGGAATTCCTCTCTAGTGAGTGGTCTGTTAGAGGACGGCTAGACTGTTGAAGTAAGGGGCGTTAAGCTTGAAACCTGAATAAGCATACAGTTACATACTATACAAAAAGATGATCCCACAGACACATAGATAGATATGCGAAGGCGCTACCATACACACAATGCAACCTGATAAAGAAATATCAATTTGTCATGGACACGTTCATGACGAGATCGTGAGGTCGGTGGGGAACTGCATGGTCCAATGGCAAGATGTTGACCTCACAACCAAAATAGTCAAGGGTTCAAGCCCTGATATTTGAAATGTGTTGTTCTTGTCCAGTGAACCCT
>JAXRKP010001360.1:25000-42500 GCA_037039925.1 Doris montereyensis | reverse complement strand
GTGGAAGTAAGGAATGGTGACATACCGAACTTAAAGCCACTGTTTTAACTCAGTGGGGAAGTAAGGAATGATGACATACCGAACTTAAAGCCACTGTTTTAACTCAGTGGGGAAGTAAGGAATGGTGACATACCGAACTTAAAGCCACTGTTTTAGCTCAGTGGGGAAGTAAGGAATGATGACATACCGAACTTAAAGCCACTGTTTTAGCTCAGTGGGGAAGTAAGGAATGGTGACATACCGAACTTAAAGCCACTGTTTTAGCTCAGTGGGGAAGTAAGGAATGGTGACATACCGAACTTAAAGCCACTGTTTTAGCTCAGTGGGGAAGTAAGGAATGGTGACATACCGAACTTAAAGCCACTGTTTTAACTCAGTGGGGAAGTAAAGAATGGTGACATACCGACTTTAACGCCATTGTTTTAGCTCAGTGGGGAAGTAAGGAATGGTGACATACCGAACTTAAAGCCACTGTTTTAGCTCAGTGTGGAAGTAAGGAATGATGATGTGAAATTATTATTATTATAAGCCGCGTGTGATCAAAGACGAGACAAATACAAAGGAAAGGACAGAAAGAGGAAATCTTTGGGCATCAATAGAATCAAACCAGCGACCTCTGTGACAGCATCCATCGTTCTCGCCATGAAAAGAAAACACCGTAGCCACCAAGCTAACTATGATCGTACATATACCGTCACTTAATCGCGAGGCAATGGGTTTCTACGCATAAGTTGCAGGTTCGATTCCACTGGTGTCCAAATATATATTTATTTTTCTGTCTAAAATCATGCATGTTTGTCTCGTGTTTGTTTCTATGGGGCCTCATATATATTATTTAATGTCAATATTCACTACTTTTGGCATTCCCCTTGCCTCAATGTTTATCTAGCCTAAAGTAACAGATATATGTTTTCTTTTTTAAACATTTTCAACCAAGCTACCTACCTATTTACTATTTTTTGACCATCAGGCCAATCTACCTACCTATTTACTATTCTTTGACCATTATGCCAATCTACCTACTTATTTATTATTCTTTGACCATCAGGCCAAACTACCTACCTATTTACTATTCTTTGACCATCAGGCCAAACTACCTATCTATTTACTATCCTTTGACCATCAGGCCAATCTACCTAACTATTTACTATTCTTTGATCATCAGGCCAAATTGCGTGAGCTGGCAAACTCCAGTGGTGACGATGTCACTTTCGAATTTTCGAACTTCATGGTTCAAGACACCGCGGGGTCGACTAAACAAAACACAGACAATGACATCCAGTCCAAGACGAGTGCTTGGCATCAAAAGCTGCGACATCTCTTGGGACGCCAAAGCATGTGGAAGTCGCTGACTAAACTGGCGTCCAAAGGTGAGGAAGGTGTGAAGGCCGCGTTGGACAAAATGAAGAGCTGCCAGGATATGACGTCCATTAACGACGAAGGGTTTAGAGACCCTGACGACGGGCAAAATCTTTTTCACTATGTCCTGAAAAAGAATCTCGTGTCTTGCGCCCAGGTCATCCTGCTAACGGTGAACGAGCAGCCGTTTTTGGTGCACCACTTTGACGTCACCCTCACCAAGACTCACGGCAAGAGAAACGCTTTTCATCAGATAGTTCAGATGGGTGATGTCCACCTGGCGAAGTGTCTGCTGGGTCGGATCACCCATTCCGGGTTCCGTCAGTCTTTGCTATTCAGCGAAACTCCTGTCGACATGGAGTGTCAAAGGCCAAGGACACTGCCACCTTTGCTCCTGGCAGCTTATTTTGGACAAGTTGACATGATCAAGTTTCTAGTCGAGGACATGGAGCTACCGGTGGATCTCACCAACACCAAAAGAGATACCGCTTTAATGTTCGCCGCCAGGTGGAACCATGTTGAAGCAGTCAAGTTGCTTCTCTCGCTTGGCGCCACTTGTGACAAGGCTAACGATACGGGTGCCACGGCTTTGTATTGGGCAGTTCGTTACGGTCACGTGGCCACGGTCACGTGTCTGATACAGGACGGCAACTGTGACGTCAACATGAAACGAATTTCAGGCTTCCAAGCTCCAATTATCTTAGCTGCAGCTCTCGGATTTGACGCCATTGTCCAGGTAAGACGTGATGAATATTGAAATGATATTGTGCTAAGAAAGTCTTCGAAAACGGTGGGAAGGATAAATTTTACAGTTCTTTGTTTACAAGCAAATATTCTTGAGGAAGATATGTTGTAAATATAATATGTCCAAATCAATCAACTCCCTCGTGCGGATCATGTAGCTCATGCGATTCATAATAAAGTTCCTTTAAGGCCATTGCCTCCTCCGCCCCCCTCCTCCATACAGCAGGAGCTTATCACAGTTTCTATAACGTGAAGCGAAATAAGGGATAATAGTCGCCGTTTTAAGGGTAAATTTCTGATATTTTAAAAAATGACGATGGTCTCTGTAAAGAAAGAAAAGAGAAAGAAGATGAGGAAAAGAAAATGCTATGGACTGCAAACGGGGCTTCCTTTTTATCGTCCGTATCCGATGGGACTAGGTGACGATCCATTTACCTGGACGAGGGGCGAGAATCGGGGGGGGTGAAGGTTGGGGTTCGATTTTACTAGAAAAAAAAACTCAAGAAAAATTCAAACCGTCGGCAACCGGGACTTGAATTCACGACCTTTGGGTTGAGATGCCAACACCTTGACTCTGGGCTACCGAGTGTCCCTAAGAATTCCCGTGGACGTTTTATGTCCTCTTCAAAGACACAATGTAAGGCTTATCACAAATCAACTGGCCTTGTATTCATGTTATTATATTTTCATCATCATCATCATCATCATCATCATCATCATCATCAGCAAACAAGATCATCATCATCAGCATCATCTTCTTCATCATCATCATGAGGAGCAGCAGCAAGATCATCATCATCAGCATCATCTTCATCATCATCGTGACCACCATCATCATCAAACGTAATCCTTGTCAATCCATCATCATCAAACATAATCCTTGTCAATTCATCATCATCGTGACCACCATCATCATCAAACATAATCCTTGTCAATTCATCATCATCGTGACCACCATCATCATCAAACATAATCCTTGTCAATTCATCATCATCGTGACCACCATCATCATCAAACATAATCCTTGTCAATTCATCATCATCGTGACCACCATCATCATCAAACATAATCCTTGTCAATTCATCATCATCAAACATAATCCTTGTAAATTCATCATCATCGTGACCACCATCATCATCAAACATAATCCTTGTCAATCATCATCATCGTGACCATCATCATCATCAAACATAATCCTTGTCAATTCATCATCATCGTGACCACCATCATCATCAAACATAATCCTTGTCAATTCATCATCATCGTGACCACCATCATCATCAAACGTAATCCTTGTCAATTCATCATCATCAAACATAATCCTTGTCAATTCATCATCATCAAAACCGTCATGATCACCACCACGACTGCCATTGTTGTTGTCACTTTCATGTTTATATTGATCTGTAATATGTGTTTAGATTACTATATTATTATGCTACAGTTATTGAATTACTCGTACTGTACAATTATATATTTATAATATTATGTGTAGTTTATAATTATTCTACATTGCCTAATGTACTCACTGTAACAAAAACAAACAAAAATGTCCCTTCGTGGATACTAAAACGCACATTCAATTCACATTCAATTCATATTCAATTCACATTCAATTCACATTCAATCCCATTCCGCAGGTGTTACTCACCGCAGGTGCCGATGTGCACGTGCAAGATGAAGGAGGAGCTACAGCCTTGCACCACGCGGCCCGAAGGTCATCTGCAAACAGTTGAAACTCTGCTTCCGTTTGGTGCCCGGATGGAGGTCCCAGACAAACAGGGCGACACGGCGTTGCTCATTGCAACCAGACATGGACATTCACTTGTATTGAAAACTTTGGTCAGTACACAATGTAATTAGATTAACCAGTAGTTCTTTTTGCATTGTTCTATTAACATTATAAAGTAATTTTTCAAATACATGATATACACCCAGGCTGTGCGCGCACACACGCACACACACACACACACACACACATCCAAACATACAAACACACAAGTGTGTGCTAAAGTGCAAGCAAACAAACACACACACACACACACACAGATACATACACTCACCAGGATAGCGTACAGTGAGCAAGACATCGAAACGGGATCTTCCATTTTGTTTTAACTAAATGAAGGAGGTCAACTAAATTTTAAAAAACAGTCAGAATTCCTTTCAATGAGAAAGGCATATACAAAATGGCGTCTTCTATACCTTGCCCACTGAGAGCTAACCATAGCCCAGCACTGCTACTGTCTTTCTCTTTCTAATCATAATAATAATAATATTTTACCAAATAAACCTTGTTGTAAAACCCAACTATTGGAGGATATGTTATATTTCAATAAATATACTGAGGATGAAAATCCTTTTAATGTTATACATTAAGCTTTTGATTCAGTACTCCATGAAAGACTGTTTGTAAAATTTCAGGCTTACGGTATAGTTGGTGATATATTATGATAGATTAAATCTTTCCTATCAAATCACAGTCAGAGACTGACTTTAGACCCGTTAAAAGTGGTGTTCATCGGGGTATTGTGATAGGGCCTCACTTATTTATACTATATATAAATTAATGATCTTCCTAATACAATAAACACTACTTGTGAAATATTTTCGGATGATATAAAAATGTATTCCCAGACTTAAACACCATCAGGATTTGTAATATGATTTATACTCTTTGCTTAGATGGTCTCGGTTAAACAGTATCTTCTTTTGTATAGATCACCATGGGGGCTGACTTTACGGTAGCGAACCATAGAGGCGAAGACATGTGGTACCTAGCCATCAACAGTGACCATCAACACATGCTGAAACTGGCAGTGCTTCTTCACAAACGACTGGAATTCCTCTACTCTTTCAACGACACGGGGTCTGGTAAGTAAAAAAAAAAATCGTGTAGCATGTATCCGTCCAGCGGTAGGTGATACGGAGGTCCCGAACTCAGGTGCCGCCGGCCTCTAAACCAAACGTTTGTGGTTTTGTAACTCTCTTTTGTTTTCTCTCGAGTCTTTCGGGTAAAACCCATTCCCATGGCACAGCTAGGTACACGGTCGACACATAGCGTCATCGGAGACTGGCGGAGGAAAATGAGGCCCCGTGTACAAACAGATCACAGCGCTTTTTTTTGCACGGTAACAATCCACTTTGCTTTGTGTAGTACAGTGCGCGAAATGAATCAAAATCCAAACACAAAACCCTGAGATCGCCCCAATTGCGGATGTGGGTAAATTCTAATCAAATCAAATGTACTTACGTCTACGTTCATCATTTCACCCAGATTTCCCAGAATCCATACTGATACCATCGCAAATGCTAGATGGCCAGCATAGTAAGTAAAGCTCCTTCAATGCCCTTAATGCCTATAGAGCCGCAGCTTATCCCAGTTTCTATAGCGTGAAGTGGAACAGATGACAACAATGGCCTCCTGGCTAGGATGCTAGTCTGAAGCAGACTTTTACTCCAAAGCTAGTGCTTGTACCCGTTTGTGAGCTCAAAGGGTTCAGACCATTGATGCCCCTACAGCTCATTTCATCATAGCTATTACATCTAACCTATTGCGCTATGGGGATACGGTGGTCCCGAAGTCGGGTGTTGGCCTCTAAACCAAAAGGTTGCGAGTTCGGAACTCTTCTTTCTCCAGTTTTTCGGGTAAAAACCACTCCCATGGTAAAGAAAGAGAGAGAGAGAGAGAGAGAGAGAGAGAGAGAGAGAGAGAGAGAGAGAGAGAGAGAGAGAGAGAGAGAGAGAGAGAGAGAGAGAGAACATGGTCGTCACATAGTTTCATCGGAGACTGGCGAAGAAAAGGAGGTCCGGTGTTTACAGTACAATACACGGAATTCATACTTCATTGCTATTCTATGCTCGCCTTCTAGCATTTGCGGTGATTTCAGTATGGATTCAGGGAAATGAGTCAAATGACGAATCTAGACGCAAGTACACCTGATTTTATCATAATTGCATACTAACACTGCCTATAGCTCGGTACTGATTTACACATGAGACAAAGTGAGGAACGTAGAGTAAAGGACATTTCCGAAACAGTACAATGTGGTGAAAAATTACCATGTTATGATAGCCAAGCTCAGCCAGAGTTTATGGAGCCCCTGTAGTCAGTCCTGTTGGGTTTTTTTTTAATTGTGTGTTCTTTATAGAGATTTTCGAACATTTTTTACAAAAGCAGAAATGCAAATACAATATTACTTTTCAAATAAAATAGAAAATGAAACGTTTTTGATGTAAACAAGACGTATTAAATGGAAAGTTTTTGATGTGAACAAGACGTATTAAATGGAAAGTTTTTGATGTAAACAAGACGTATATTAAATGGGGGAAAAAGACGAAAGAAACATTGCACGACATAAGTTAAAAGAAAAGATTATTGAGAACAAAAATGATAGAAAAAATAAATTGTACCAACAATAATTGTATAAATGTATCGCTTAATAACAACACAGAGAAGCATAAACAATAAACAAAACAGAGCATAACGAAAGAACCCCTCCCTGTCCTCATCTAAAAAAAAAAGAAAGAAAATAAGTAAATTGAAAAACTAAGGCTATTGCAAATCAACAATAGATTTTTTAAAAAAGTGTCGCCAGCCCTGTTGTTAGGTCCTCTGAACAGCTGGGGAACTGGGTGGTGCAGATGCAAGATGTCGGACTCTCAACGTGAGTTTGTGACCAGACAGGTCAAAACGTTTTCTCGAAAGATTTTGAGCAAGATCCACCCTTCTTTTGGTTATCTAACTGTTCTTTTCCGACACGTTCAAAGTGCCCCATGCCTCACTGTTAGTCTTTCTTCTCTGTGGCAATGAACTTTCTTCTACAAAAGTCTCCAAAGTAAGCGTGAACAGGTCGTCTAGACATGAAACATCCTGTCTCGTTCGCCAGAAGTGACAGAAAAGATAAACACAAAGTGGTCTGACAATCTAAGTTCACTGATAAAATAAAGATTACAGGAAATCCTGTCATTTAGTCGGTCATTGCCTCGATTCTATATCTGGATCACAAGTTTTAAAGTTAGCTAATCCTGATAATTTCTTTCGCTCTCTCTCTCTCTCTCTCTCTCTCTCTCTCTCTCTCTCTCTCTCTCTCTCTCTCTCTCTCTCTCTCTCTCTCTCTCTCTCTCTCTCTCTCTCTCTCTCTCTCTCTCTCTCTCTCTCTCTCTCTCTCTCTCTCTCTCTCTCTCTCTCTCTCTCTCTCTCTCTCTCTCTCTCTCTCTCTCTCTCTCTCTCTCTCTCTCTCTCTCTCTCTCTCTCTCTCTCTCTCTCTCTCTCTCTCTCTCTCTCTCTCTCTCTCTCTCTCTCTCTCTCTCTCTCTCTCTCTCTCTGCTCTCTCTCTCTCTCTCTCTCTCTCTCTCTCTCTCTCTCTCTCTCTCTCTCTCTCTCTCTCTCTCTCTCTCTCTCTCTCTCCCTCTCTCTCTCTCTCTCTCTCTCTCTCTCTCTCTCTCTCTCTCTCTCTCTCTCTCTCTCTCTCTCTCTCTCTCTCTCTCTCTCTCTCTCTCTCTCTCTCTCTCTCTCTCTCTCTCTCTCTCTCTCTCTCTCTCTCTCTCTCTCTCTCTCTCTCTCTCTCTCTCTCTCTCTCTCTCTCTCTCTCTCTCTCTCTCTCTCTCTCTCTCTCTCTCTCTCTCTCTCTCTCTCTCTCTCTCTCTCTCTCTCTCTCTTCTCTCTCTCTCTCTCTCTCTCTCTCTCTCTCTCTCTCTCTCTCTCTCTCTCTCTCTCTCTCTCCTCCTCCTCCTCCCTCCCTCCCTCCCTCCCTCCCTCTCCCTCCCTCTCTCTCTCTCTCTCTCCTCCCTCCCTCCCTCCCTCCCTCCCTCCCTCCCTCCCTCTCTCTCTCCCTCCCTCCCTCCCTCCCTCCCTCCCTCTCCCTCCCTCCTCCTCTCTCTTCTTCTCTCTCTCTCTCTCTCTCTCTCTCTCTCTCTCTCTCTCTCTCTCCCTATCTCTTCTCTATTCTTCTCTCTCTCTCTCTCTCTCTCTCTCTCTCTCTCTCTCTCTCTCTCTCTCTCTCTCTCTCTCTCTCTCTCTCTCTCTCTCTCTCTCTCTCTCTCTCCCTCCCCCTCCCTCCCTCCCTCCCTCCCTCCCTCCCTCCTCTCTCTCTCTCCCTCCCTCCCTCCCTCTCCCTCCCTCCCTCCCTCCCTCCCTCCCTCCCTCCCTCCCTCCCCCTCCCTCCTCTCCTCTCCTCTCCTCTCTCTCTCTCTCTCTCTCTCTCTCTCTCTCTCTCTCTCTCTCTCTCCTCTCTCTCTCTCTCTCTCTCTCTCTCTCTCTCTCTCTCTCTCTCTCTCTCTCTCTCTCTCTCTCTCTCTCTCTCTCTCTCTCTCTCTCTCTCTCTCTCTCTCTCTCTCTCTCTCTCTCTCTCTCTCTCTCTCTCTCTCTCTCTCTCTCTCTCTCTCTCTCTCTCTCTCTCTCTCTCTCTCTCTCTCTCTCTCTCTCTCTCTCTCTCTCTCTCTCTCTCTCTCTCTCTCTCTCTCTCTCTCTCTCTCTCTCTCTCTCTCTCTCTCTCTCTCTCTCTCTCTCTCTCTCTCTCTCTCTCTCTCTCTCCTCTCTCCTCTCCTCTCTCTCTCTCTCCCTCTCTCCTCTCCCCTCCCCCCTCTCTCTCCCTCCTCCCTCCCTCCCTCCGTCCCTCCCTCCCTCCTCATTCTCTCCCCTCTCCCTCTCTCCCTCTCTCCCTCTCTCCCTCTCGCCCTCTCCCTCCCTCCCTCCCTCTTTCCCCTCCTCCCTCCCTTCCTCCCTCGCGTATTGGGGTAGAACGATCATTTATCTACCAGTTCATGGCAAAAAAATTCCCAAATGACGTTTTGTAGGCGAGGGTAGATAAAAACAATCAAAATATTGACGTGGATTATCCTAACACTGAATGAGAAAATGGCAGTAAAAACTCGTATGTTGGCGGTTAATCGCCAAATGTGGCAACGATATTTGACCTCGTTTTGCCTAAACCGATATACGTGTCCCCCATAGCTGTGTGTTATATGAGGCGTTGCTCGTCAGTGTGTATGTAAACACGCGCACAAGCATAGGATAGAGGGAAAAAACAAAGAACTGATCATTTCGACGTCTGTTTTCACAACAGTACAAATTTAAACCTAGATTTATAATCCTATTTACATAAGTAAGAATGCCAGAGACTGTCGAAAGAGTAAGGGGCTGCTACAACAAGGGAAACCCGTCTGAAGCGTTTGTTTTGTGTTATTTTCAGTTGATTCTTTTACTTGTATTTTTTCTCGAAATGTAGTTTTTCCACACTAAAATTCTATCTCCTCCGCCATTTACCGACCGATTTGTATTACATTTGGCACAAGGTTCCTCTTGTTAATTTTTAATAGAATGATTTTGAGAAATTATTTGTTTGGGTAATAAAAAACGCCGTTTTTGTACATTCGCGATATAAAGTATTTTCAAACATTCAGAAAAATAAATATCCAAAATATCGAAAAAATCCGTCGTCACTCTTTAGATATTGAGTGGAAAAGACGATCTGCACAGGTTTTGAGTGATTTTATTCATAACTTAAGGAGGAGATAGATTTTGAAAATTGAGTCAAAATCCAAGATGGCGGCCGTTTCTATGGCAACCAACGACGCTACAAACTTTTCAATGATATTAGATGATTGTATTTTGACAGTTATTGATGTACATACTAAAAGCAATAACCTAAACTCGAAAACAAAACAAAACACGTCAGGTGCCGCTTCCCCCCCTTTAAGGCAACAATACAATAGGTGTTTCTTATATGCACAAAGTCATGAAGGAAAATGAGAGAAAGGCAAAGTAAAGAGCAGAGATGCACCAAGTCATGAAAGTCCTGATAGAAACAATGATTATTTCATTTATATTTTATGCCAATAGATCTATTCCCCATCACGTGCCATTGTATTATATGTTCATTTGTATTCACATATGGCAAAAGTTCTTTCCATTATCGTACGCTTTACACTTAATAGCCATGGGACTTTTCCCTGGGGTCCTTTGTTGATGGGTGTTTAATTAGATTAAACCCTGTAACCTTTTTCTTAGTTTTATCTTTTTTTTTTGAGTGTCTGTTTCCGGCCTGTTGAAGATATTTGCTGTCGCTCTTTTGATGCCATTGCTTTTTTTTCTTGTATTTTTTTTGTCTGATTGGTTTGGGTTTTTTGTTTAGTTATGTTTTTTTTTATTTTTATTTTTTTTTTCGGGGGGGGGGGGGGTTTGTTCTATATTAACAGATTGGCCGTTGTCTCACTAATACATTTCCTCACATATTTGATTTACCTCTTCCGCTATCAGAGGTTCTTCAGTGCGTTTACATTAGGCCGATTGGAGGAGGCCGGGGAAGGAGGGCGGGGGGAGGGGGTAACCGTCACAAGGAATTATTGAATAAATTGTTTTGGACACATGGACCTATTGCAACAGTCTCATTGACTACAGACGATTGGCTTGTCTTCTTTGTTTTGAGCAAAGTGTGATGACTAATTGTTGTAATGAAATGCATTATCATTACCGGTAGTTCAAGCACAATGCATCGTGTTTCTTTCTTAGTAAAACAAGGGCTTTTTGTTTTCACAAATATTTCTTCTGGTATGACGGATGTTTGTCTACAAGTAAAGTTATTACAAGCCCCTACTCAATATGACAGACTGGCGTTGGTGGCCGAGTGGTTAGGTGGTTAGGTTGGCGTTTGGGGATTATGAGGTCTCGTGTTCGAAACCTTGCAATGCTAGGTCCACCGTTGTATTCCTTGGGGGGGGGGAAACTTAACACGCATTTTATTTCCCACTCAACCCAGGTGCAAATGGGTACAAGCACTAGCTTGGGAGTGAATACCTATCTGCGTCAGATTAGCGTCCTGTTCAGCTCATGTGCTATGTGCTGCAACGTACTACAGCACTGGCGAACAACAGAGATTGTTTTCAAATTTGATAATATTCTAAATTGTTATTACCTACCAAATCTGTACTCGTGATATACTCCTTCATCATTTTATTGATCTTTTGTGGATTTTTTAACAGTGTAATTACGCGAGTTTTAACATTGTCTTCTTCAAATTTTCAAAGAATGGAATTTTACAACCCAACATTTTCATGTTACCTCTTCCTTCCTACTTTGTGACTGCGATTTTTACTCACAGTCTACAATAGTGAATTGATCTTTAAGTACCGGTGTCCCAAACTGTGGAGTCTACAATAGTGAATTGATCGTTAAGTACCGGTGTCCCAAACACGGTTACTGTGGCAATCGATGACAACAACAGCCTATCACAACAATAATTCACGGTCATCGTCCAGTAGAACAACACCAAGCCACTCTACTCCTCCCAATCACTTGATCATTGATCAGAAATGAGATCACTTGTTGTTTTGGTATGACTGACAAGACCAACACCTGTCAAAGTTATATCTACTCACGAAATCAACAAGACCAACACCTGTCAAAGTTATATCTACTCACGAAAATCAACAAGACCAACACCTGTCAAAGTTAATCTACAACGAAAATCAACAAGACCAACACCTGTCAAAGTTATATCTACTCACGGAAATCAACAAGACCAACACATGTCAAAGTTATATCTACTCACGAAAATAGACAGGACCAACACCTGTCAAAGTTATATCTACTCACGAAAATCAACAACACCAACACCTGTCAAAGTTATATCTACTCACAAAAGTCAACAAGACCAAAACGTGTCAAAGTTATATCTACTCACAGAGTTTAACAAGATCAACACCTGTCAAAGTTATATCTACTCACAAAAGTCAACAAGACCAACACGTGTCAAAGTTATACCTACTCACAAATATCAACAAGACCAAAACGTGTCAAAGTTATATCTACTCACAGAGTTCAACAAGAGCAACACCTTTCAAAGTTATATCTACTCACAAAAATCAACAAGACCAACACCTGTCAAAGTTATATCTACTCACGGAAATCAACAGGACCAACACGTGTCAAAGTTATATCTACTTCCGGAAATCAACAAGACCAACACCTGTCAAAGTTATATCTACTCACGAATCAACAAGACCAACACCTGTCAAAGTTATATCTACTCACAAAAATCAACAAGACCAACACCTGTCAAAGTCATATCTACTCACGAAAATCAACAAGACCAACACCTGTCAAAGTTATATCTACTCACGAAATCAACAGGACCAACACCTGTCAAAGTTATATCTACTCACGAAAATCAACAAGACCAACACCTGTCAAAGTTATATCTACTCACGAAAATCAACAGGACCAACACCTGTCAAAGTTATATCTACTCACGGAAATCAACAGGACCAACACGTGTCAAAGTTATATCTACTCCCAGAAATCAACAAGACCAACACGTGTCAAAGTCATATCTACTCACGAAATCAACAAGACCAACACACGTGTCAAAGTTATATCTGCTCACGGAAATCAACAAGACCAACACCTGTCAACGTTATATGTACACACGGAAATCAACAAGACCAACACCTCTCAATGTTATATCTACTCACAGAGTTCAACAAGACCAACACATGTCAACGTTATATCTACTCACAGAGTTCAACAAGACCAACACATGTCAAAAGATATCACCTAAATTATATCACTCAGGAAATCAACAAGACTAACACCTGTCAAAGTTATATTTACTCACAGAGTTCAACAAGACCAACACCTGTCAAAATTATATCTACTCACAGAGTTCAACAAGACCAACACCTGTCAAAGTTATATCTACTCACGGAAATCAACAAGACCAACACCTGTCAACGTTATATGTACACACGGAAATCAACAAGACCAACACCTGTCAATGTTATATCTACTCACGAAAATCAACAAGACCAACATCTGTCAAGGCTATATCTACTCACAGAAATCAACACGACCAACACATGTGTCAAAGTTATATCTACTCAAGGAAATCAACAAGACCAACATCTGTCCAATTTATATCTACTCACGGAAATGAACGAGACAAACACCTGTCAAAGTTATATCTACCCAAGGAAATCAACAAAACCAACACCTGTCAAAGTTATATCTACTCACGAAAATCAACAAGACCAACACCTGTCAAAGTTAATCTACTCACATAAATCAACAAGACCAACACCTGTCAAAGTTATATCTACTCACATAAATCAACAAGACCAACACCTGTTAAAGTTATATCTACTCACAACAAGACCAACACCTGTTAAAGATATCTAACAAAACAAAACCTGTCAAAGTTATATCTACTCACATAAATCAACAAAACCAACACATGTGTAAAGTTATATCTACTCACATAAATCAACAAAAACCAAAGTTATATCACATGTGTCAAAGTTATATCTACTCACGGAAATCAACAAGACCAACACGTGTCAAAGTTATATCTACTCACATAAATCAACAAGACCAACAGATGTGTCAAAGTTATATCTACTCACGGAAATCAACAAGACCAACACGTGTCAAAGTTATATCTACTCACATAAATCAACAAGACCAACAGATGTGTCAAAGTTATATCTACTCACGGAAATCAAGAAGACCAACACATGTGTCAAAGTTATATCTACTCACAGAAATCAAGAAGACCAACACATGTGTCAAAGTTATATCTACTCACAGAAATCAACAAGACCAACACATGTGTCAAAGTTATATCTACTCACAGAAATCAACAAGACCAACACATGTGTCAAAGTTATATCTACTCACGGAAATCAACAAGACGAACACCTGCCAAAGTTATATCTACTCACAGAAGTAAACAAGATCGACGCCTGTCGGTTTTATATTTCAACTGTCAGTCATACCATAACAACAAGTGTTCTCATTTCTGATCAATGATCAAGTGATTGAAAACAAACAAAAAATTGACAGTGTATTTTTGACGGAAACATGGCTCAAACAGAAAGGTGACGAGATCACGAGTGTCACTAAAATTCCACCTGACTTGTTGATTTGATTTGATTTGATTTGATTTACCCAGATCCACAACTAAGATGATCTCGGGGTTTTCGGTAGGACTTTTAAGTTTGCCCGGACTGCGTGTTGTGATCTGCAATATGACAACTGGTTGGTTGATAACTTTGATTTGTTATTACTTAGTCAATATGACAACTGGTTGGTATATAACTTTACTTTGTTATTACTTAGTCAATATGACAACTGGTTGGTATATAACTTCACTTTGTTATTACTTAGTCAATATGACAACTGGTTGGTTGATAACTTTGATTTGTTATTACTTAGTCAATATGACAACTGGTTGGTTGATAACTTCACTTTGTTATTACTTAGTCAATATGACAACTGATTGGTTGATAACTTCACTTTGTTATTACTTAGTCAATATGACAACTGGTTGGTTGATAACTTTGATTTGTTATTACTTAGTCAATATGACAACTGGTTGGTTGAGAAGTTTGATTTGTTATTACTTAGTCAATATGACAACTGGTTGGTTGATAACTTCACTTTGTTATTACTTAGTCAATATGACAACTGGTTGGTATATAACTTCACTTTGTTATTACTTAGTCAATATGACAACTGGTTGGTTGATAACTTTGATTTGTTATTATTTAGTCAATATGACAACTAGTTGGTTGATAACTTTGATTTGTTATTACTTAGTCAATATGACAACTGGTTGGTTGGTAACTTTACTTTGTTATTACTTAGTCAATATGACAACTGGTTGGTTGATAACTTCATTTTGTTATTACTTAGTCAATATGACAACTGGTTGGTTGATAACTTTGATTTGTTATTATTTAGTCAATATCACAACTGGTTGGTTGAACTTGGCCTCCAATAGAGAAAGTCCACAAATGTAGAAAAAACCAGATCTTATTTTTAACATCTTTTGTGTGCTTTTAAATAACCTTCTGCATGGTTGCTGAAGCATACAATATCAAATGTCAAATGTCTATGGTCAAAGCTCTTAGCGCCGGAAACACAAAATTCACCTGACTGGTTTGATTCTGTCAACTTTGAGTTTCACTGTCAGCGTCCATGATTTTGAATTCAACAAATAAAACTTTAAAATCCAATTTTAATCTTAAAATAACGCATTTTATTTTGGGATTGTTGGGTTGTGTTTTCGTGTTTGTTTGGGGTTGGCTTTTCTTTGAAGTCTGTAGTGCCATTGTTGAGTTTAATTTTGCGTTAGTACTTTTGTTTCACAGCCTTATAGGACCAGGGGCAAAATGAGGGGGACAAGTGGGGTTCTTTTTCAGACTGTGGTCTTGCTTAATATTGTGTGTAACTATTACAAGTCTGTATCTGGGAGACTCGGTAGTCCAGAGGCAAGGTGTCGGACTCTCAACCTAAAGGTAGTGGGTTCGAGCCCCGCCGATGATTGAAACATTTTCTCGAGTTTTTTCGAGTAAAATTTATCCCCCCTGGTCCAGGTAGGTGGATAGACACCTAGTCCTATCGGAGACGGAGGATACAAAAGAGGTCCCGTGTGCAGAACACAAAACTCTGTGCACGTTAAAGATATTTTTTTCTTTTTTTTAGGACATTCCGGGCAAAATTAAGAAATACTATTTAACAAAAACTGAAATTACCTAAGTTGTGGATGTGGGAAAAATCAAATAAAATAAAAAAGTGTATCTGAAGTCATTATTAGAATGATGTAGTTCCTGTAAGTGATGTTAAATCGTATACATTCAACGATTGCCGCTTCCCCTCTCACCCCCACCCTCTTGCCTTTCTCAGATGACCTGGTCCCAGACGAAAAGCTGCCAGCCGTTATACAGCTTCCCTTCTTTTGGCAGCGTCCTTAGGTCGGTGTGACCGGATGACGACACTGATTGATTTGGGGGTGAGTGATATTCACATTTCTTTTCTTTTTTATCATTATATCATAGACAATTGTTGCGACGTTGGCCGAGTGGTCAGGCTGGGGATCATGAGGTCCGAGTTTGAATCTTAGCAAAGCCGGGTTTTTTTGCAGGTTTTTTTATTTTTTAAGCTTGTAGTCTATTTGACTATTGCTGTTTTATTTTTTCTGTGGCGGAATTCTTTGATCTTTTGCGGCTTTCTTAAAAATTTTAAGTCTTGTAGTATATTTGATTATTGTTATATTTTTTCTGTGGCGGCGAATTCTTTGATCTTTGGCGGCTTTTTTTAATTTTTAAGCTTGTAGTATATTTGACTATTGTTATATTTTTTCTGTGGCGGCGAATTCTTTTGATCTTTTGCGGCTTTCTTAAAATTTTTAAGCTTGTAGTATATTTGACTATTGTTATATTTTTTTCTGTGGCGGCGAATTCTTTGATCTTTGGCGGCTTTCTTAAAAATTTTAGGCTTGTAGTTTAGTTATTTATTTTTTCTGTGGCGGTAGAATTCTTTCGATCTTTGGCGGCTTTCTTTAAACTTTTAGGTATGAAATTTTTTCAGGTTTACAGTAGTAGCTTAACAATGCGGTCATTTTCACTCAGCTTAGGTGAATGGTAATCACGTTGGTGTTCTATTTTTATCGTTCATCAGTCAGATTCGATATTGGAAACATTGATTGTATATATTTTTGTCCAATGGTTATGCCCCGTGTTTAGAGGAGTTTAGTGAAGTTTAATGAAATTTTTTCAGGTTTAATTTTATGGCTCAGCTGGATAAATAAAATGGTGTTTCATGTTGTCAGATGGTTACATTTAAGAGTGAGTTTACAAATAAAGGTTATATTTTCAGGTAGGTAGCAGTTTTCCGTCTGAATCTTTTCTTGATTGGGTAATATTTCATACAAAGGTTTGTCTAAATTGTCATCCTCATCATAAACTAGACGCAACACTGTTCATAGCTTGAGACAACAATCGTCCTGACAGTCCCAAACATGTCGTGTTCTCTTAGTCAGGTTGGATATACTATTATTATTATTATGGAAAAGACATCCCCTCTCTGCCTCTTTTCAATAATAATTGAATAAATCCCTTTGGACCTTTTGAAGAGTTACAAATTTGATTATCGCAGTTTTAGACCTCCTTGTAGACAAAGATTGAAATGACTGAAAAGGTTAGCCGATAGCCTTTATAAGACGCCACCACTGTCTCAACTGAAATAAGAAATAAGGTAACAAATTACATACAATGTACCATGTCAACATTCATTGAAATGACCATGAATCACATGTAATTTGAAGTCTCCTAGCATTGATATTATGATCTGCGAGTTGAATGCAAAGTGAACACATTTCAACGCATACGTATGTATACTATTTCTTCTGGGGGTTTTTAACGCGTTCAAAACAATATGAGTTGATACGATTTATTCATGACAATACGGGTTATATACTCAAAATCCTAAAATCAAGAATCATGAATTTACATCAACATTTAACAGCAACGATAATCTTTTTTAAGTTATCAACAGGCATGGTGACCGCTTATAATTCACATGTATGCATGATTTTCAACGGGGAAAAAAATGACAAAA